>KK113845.1:14086-25294 GCA_000611955.2 Stegodyphus mimosarum
GATATCAGCAATCCCTCTTGTTAACAGTCTCTTTTACCTGTATATTAATCTTAAAAAAAAAAAAAAAATTACGGAATTAAACTTAGAATTGCAAGCAGCCCTTTAAAGAATAAACGATAATATATCTAGCATCAAAGGCTTTCAAAACGTTTTTGGGAATCGGAAATAAATGATTGCTACTTTAACGAAAGGTTAAAAAAGTAATCGACAAATCTCCTTTAAAGCGAACACTCAAGATTTCACCATATCTTTTTAATCATGCGTGGACGTGTCTACTCTAAGATGAAGATTTTATTAAGTTTTAATAAAAAATTTTCATTCACAAATAATAGCTTCACATTAACTGGTTAAAAATTTCTGAGAACAAAGAGTCGCCAATAAACAAAATCTCACTCATAAATATTAATGTAATATTGCTAGAGATTTCTTGCACGCGGAAATTAAAGATATTCTGAAAATTAAGAAACACCGAGCAAAAAGCATAACTTTAAGGAATAAAAGTTCGCTGAATACTGGTAGTTTGGACTGGGTGTTCAAATTCTCACGAACGGGCTGACTGCATGGGCATTTTCATCGTTTTCCCATGTGTAACATGTATAAGAGCAAGAAATTCCCTTGAAAATCCCCCAAGAAGGCATCCCTCGCTTCAGATAGCCTTTGAGTGCTTTGTCATAAATAAATAAATCAGAGCAACCAAGAAACAAAATACATCAGCCAGCACTTCTTGTTCTAATTACTAATACAAGCCAGTTTCCTTTAAAAACATTCTTATGTAAGCCGAGTTTCCCAAGTGATAATCCCACAACAGGTTAGTAGCAGCCATGATAACATATCTACCTAACAACAACTAGAATAATCCTTCATCCTAAGGGCCCACCAGCGGCCGAGCGGTAAAGACGCTGAACACTGGTAGTTCGGTCCGAGGTTCGAATCCCGCGAACGGGCTGGCTGCATGGGCGTTTTCGTGGTTTTCCCCATGTGCAACGTGTATACGAGCCAGTTTCCCTTAGAAAGTCCTCCACGAAGCATCCCTCCCGTTAGGCAGATAGCCCTTGTGTGCTTTTCCATAATTGAATAGCCTAACCTAACCTAACCTTTATCTTAAACCAACTAGTGGTCACTTCCAGGGAACGTTGGTACGAAGGGATTCAATATGTGTTAAGAAAGAACAAGAAATAATTCAATTTTTTTTTTCATATAAAGGGATAAAAAATTCAACGTTCACTAAAGAAAATGAATATACCTAAATGGGAAAGCTAAGTTCAAGGCGACCATTTACGGTTCGAAATGATTTACTCTTCTATGAGTTTCATATCTATACTATCACTTACACAGCTGTTCGTCTTCGGAAGCTACTTCACTTGTACGTTATATAAATTCAAGTAATAACTAAGAAATTTGCAAATAAAATTTATCCACAAAATTAAAGCATGCTTTTAAAGTGCTTATAAGAAATGTCTAAATGTAAAGTTAAATGCAAAGAATTCTCTTCAGATCGACCACTCAGGATTTTACCGCATTCTTACTTATCCATTCTGACTGACGTGGATGTGCTCATCTTCCATAATAATTAAAACCTATGTTTATTTCTGTTCTCAAAAGCACTAGTCGTCTTAGGGAGATACCAGTATTTCTGAGAAGGGTTCACTGCAATTGCATATTATTTCTAAAAAAAAAAAAAAAGAAAAGAAAAAAAAAAAGAAAAAGAAAAAAATTAAATTTTCCGATTATACTTTTAAATTTAAGCCTTCCAATGGCTGATGTAAAAACGAACCAGTTTTCGTTAATATTCCCCCGCTAAACTGGCCCCGAGCGGTAAAGTCGCTAAACACTGGTATTTCGATCAGGCGAACGAGCTGGTTGCATGACATTTTCGTTATTACCCTAATGCACAATGTAAATATGCGCCAGTTCCTAAGAATGTATTCTACAAAGACATCCGTCCTCTTAAGCAGTAGCCCTACCGCGTTTAGGCATAATCCAATAAATTCAAATCCTTTAGGACGTATTATGTAACTGACTTTCTTCATAACCAACAATCGACATCCAAATAATTGATTACACGCTATACATGAAAATGCTAACGACACTTTAAGAATAAACGGAAACAAAACAAGATATAATTTTCACTGAAACTTTATCAGATTAACAAACATGAAAGAAAATAATTTGATAAATAACTAAGCAATTTTTATAGAGGTAACCTCATGCTGTTAATTTTCTTCCCTTTTCTAAACATTTTTAGACTGCATTTTTCATGAAAAATTATCAGTAAAACTTATAAAAAAGATTAATTTATTAATGAACTTTGTTAATTAAGAATGTATATTGAAAATTCTATTAAGTGCTATTAAGTTGCATTAATTTTCTGCTCAGTTTCAATTTTTAAATACTTAAGTTTCCTTCTTACTTTTTCAACAAAAATCTTTTAAGTTTATTAAAAAATATGAAATACAGAAGTAAAAATAGCCCTCTATCCTTCCTGATCTCTCAAATCATTATGCGAATATGCGTTTGCAGGTTTTTGAAACCTGAAAAATGCATCTGTGCGATGTTATCGCCGTGCGATGATTTGTCGGCGCTTTATTTTTTACCGCGATATTTTCGACGACGATGTTTTTAAACTGCGAATTTTTTGAACCGCATTATTTTCGAGCACGATATTTTAAACTCTCTGCGACGTTTTTGTCCGCGATATTTTTGCCGGGATGATTTCGGCTATTACCTAAAATACAGTTCATTTATGGTGAAATTCCAAATATTGCAATTCGAATTCGAATTTTTTTCAGAGATGCTGTATTACTTGTTGTGAGAATTTTTCTGGATGCAAATCGATTAAGAAGCATCTAAAGTCTAAAATTCTGTACTGTCAGTGTACTTCTAGAATAACATTGACGATTTTGTTAACAGAAAAACATGCAAAGTAGCACTTTGGAATGTTAGAATTAAAATTTTATTTCAAAAGTTAACACAGTGATATCATTTACTAGCTTGATTTTTAAATTTCTTTTTTACTACAGTTTTTAACTTTAATTTTATGGATTATTACTTTTAATTCTTATGATTTTTTTAAAATTTGTTCTTGAATTTACTTTTGTTTTTCCTTTTGTATTTGAAATGAAAAGAGAGTGTAGGGGATATGTCTTCCAAAGTAAGCGTCTCGTTCAGATTAATTGTGTTCTTAGTGAAAAAATTTTAATCTTAAAGATTATTTGCTTTTTAACAGGATTCTTTTGGTTTAGTGACTAATATCTTTATTTTGATTGAGTATCAATTTGAATCTAGCAAATAATTTGATGCTTACTTGGAAGTAAGATGATACACTCTCTCTTATTTTAGTTACTGTTAATTGATGGTAGATTGGTTTATCCCCTTGATAAGTCGATTAATATGCTATCAATAACAATAACTGGATTTGCAATACTGAAAAAGTTTACTTTTGATTTTGGCACTTTTGCGATTTAGTTTTTCCTTAACTCTGTTTAAAGGAAGGAGGACTGAAAATTCTATAATTTTTTTAAATTCTAAAAATACATTTTCAATATGTTTTTAAATTGAATTTTCGTTGCTTGAAGATGTAATATGGAGAGATTTCTTTTAAAATTTATGGTGAATTATTGCTTTATTACTTTGCAGCTTTAGCGCAAGTCTTGGGCTTATTAATTTACTTTTAATTATTTTCATTATGAATATATATATATATATATATATATTAGTGTGTATAATATTTTAGGCCATATTTTATGGTATGTGGCTTTAAAGAATGCAATTAGTGTGGACTTAGAGGGGGTGGCGAATGGATCTCCTCGGGCGTCAAAAGCTGTGGCTTGACATTGATTTTTTTTATCTGAAAATATAAACAAGGAAAAATCGTCCTTTACGATGATCAAACATACTTTTAATAACTTTACTACGAAGGCTTCTGAGTACCTTTCTCACTGTATTTGAATGCTTGCAGAATTAATTAAACAAAACTTTTACTGGAGATACCTATTCCTATGGAAAATGGATTTGGACTGATCTTCTAAATTATGCCATATGTTATAGTTCAGTTTACCTAATCGATCTTTTAATTACTTTCAATACTTTTAAAGTTTTAAATTCTCATTACTACTGACTATCTCTGAATTTATAGTTGAAATATCTTACATAATATTGAATTAAATGATCCAAATCTAGCGATTTGTCATATGTGTCGCTCCTGATATTTCATTTTTTATTTATAATTTTAGCGCTTAGGATATAGCACTGAAATGAATTTTCTAACATTTGCTGCACCATTTAATTTTATTAAACAACCTTAATTAAAATTCATTTACTCTGATACAATATAAAACATTTTTTAAACTACTTTACCTAAAAATATAGAAGATTTTACGGAGCAATTTTTTTTTAGATATTATTAGTTTAATGTTAGACAGATAAATTTTGACTAACATTTTATGTAAAGATTGCCCCAGATAAGAACGAGAGAAACCTGAGATTTTATAAACATTATGATTCATTCAAAATTCAAACTTATATTAGAATGTTACTGTTTACTTATTTTTATGCACATTTAAAGGTTAGGAAGACTGGCTCCGGTTCTCCTATAGTATTGTTTTAGAAATTGACTTATTTAATCGTCTTAAATCAGACTTTACTTAAATCAGACTTTACTGATTTAAATACCAGACTTTACTGATTCAGACTAAACTGATTTAAATAAGTCTATTCTCTCGAAATAAATCGAGTGTTTGACTCGATTTTTTTTCCAGTGGAATACGTACTTTTAATAAGCTCCAAAACCTTGTCTGTACCTTTCACAAATTTTCGTATAAAGTCTAGTATCTAACAAAATATCTTCAGTTTGATGCCGTTTGTTGAAAGGAATCAAGCTTCTTTCAATGCACTGATTTTAATAAACGGAATCATTATTTCTTCTTCATCTAAGGGGTACACCACACCACTGCATTTTTCGTGAATTTGTCCTTATACAGTAGATCTTTTAACCGAGCTTCAATTAACCAAGATGTCTGTTAACCGAACAGACAGTCTATTTAAAGAAATTATTTGGGAAAATAGAAAAGGTGCCCCGAAAATCAGAAACAATCGCGAGTTCTTTTATTAGTGATTAATTTTTGGCTTTTCTTATCAGTGATGAGTTATTTAACGGCCTTTCTACTGTGCACTACAGCGAAAATATGTGATACCTGTGTTAAAAGACGAAAGCAACACCAAATGTTAGTGAATTCATAAACATATTTAAATGGATAAAAGTATCCGAAGACATCGCTCAATATCATATTTTTGAAACGGTTAAATGTAGAAAACCGCGAAGCAAATTTTCAAGTTTTGAAAGAATTCACGTCATAGTTCCGGAAAGAAAAATAAAAATTGTATTGATGATAGTGACTATAAAGCAGAAAAAGACGATACGAAAATTAGCCAAAACTCTTTCAAAACCAGTGCGCTCATTCTGCTTCTATGTATCTTTCGTCAGGGCTTAATTTCTAAAATTAGAAGTGCCAGAGCACTATGGAAGACTGTCAGGAAGGAAGGAAACAATAAATAAGTAACTAAAATTAAAATAACTAAGTTATTAAATTAAAACTAAAAAAAATACAAAGAGCTATATAGAAATTTAATAAATTATTATAAATAATTAAATAAAAAATAAACTATCGAACCTGTCAATATAATTCTAGCCGTCAAGCAGAAATTTTCCCAGAGTACGATCCGATAAACAGCGTGAGTATAAATCTAAGACTGCTCTGTTGAAGTGATAGTAGTGGTCCCAGCGGTTTGGTTATATCGTTTAAAAAGTGTACAGAGGCTCTGCAGTAGGAAGTCACTAGCGTGCATTACCAGGGTGATGCCTAATAGCCTTTTCAGGAACGAAAAATTAACCTGATCTCATACATTCATTGAATTTCCTAGAAAAAAAGCCTTTGGGATGTGGTTCAGGTTTTTTTATCCTTAAAAATCTCGACATCTGCCCGGGGGTAGGTTTGTGTCTCACGAAAAGATAGACCTGTATTCGGAAGTTAGAATCGATTTTTAAGGCATATTTATTATTAAAATAATTTTTTTTTCCTGAATTTGTGATTAACTTACATAAAAGAAGTGCCGGAGCCCTTTTATTTTGCACTACGGCTGAAATTATGATTTATCTCACAAACTGAGAAGTACCGGAGCGGGCTCCGGCGCAATTTAAGGTCTGTCTTTTGTTCATCAAAAACTTGCTTAATCATGTGGCGGCTAACAGGTAACAGGACTATAAGAAAATGGCTAATAGAATTACAAAAAGTCTCAAAAATGCATGTAAGAAATCTGAAAGTATTTCGTAACTTCCGTAACATTTGATAGAAATCATGAACTCCAGTTTTGTACGAATGCTTTTTGTGCGAAATAAATCATTGTTTTAAACAAAGGAAAATCTCGTTCTAACGAAAGAGTTTGTTAGAATATTAATATACTGCTTTGGCACCGTTTAGAATTTCAGATAAGCAATTTTTAGAGAATCTTGTCGCAAGAAAAGTTTGCATGATTTAAAATTTAATCTTATCGATTATTACGGTTTCATTTGTTTCGGGTGCTTTTTTTTTATATTCCAAGGTCAGAGTTAGGGATTGCTGAATGATATACAGGCGACCCTCGACACTCTCGTCACGTGCTACTTTCGCACACTTCGCTATTTCATGCATTTTAAAAAATTCAAGTTTTTTGTCGATCATGCAAAAAATGTTTCCTTTCGTGCACTTCCTCCCAAGAAGCTCGGAATCTCGAGTGTCACACACATTGCGTTAGCGGAATTCTCTGAATCCTTGAGACTTGTTTATGGTTTCCCACTTGAACCTCAGCTGGCGAGGTACGAATATAATACTATGCATTAAAAAGGTTACAATACTATGCATTAAAAAGGTTTAGTTTTGCATGTCGATGAGTTGCGCATTTTTTCAATTTATTTGTTCGTGTTTAAAGATTTCGTCCTCATAAATTTCTAAACATGAGTGAGAAGCGGAGAAACTGCTGTGTTGATACGAACAAGAAGAAGTTATGGACTCATAAAACTTTATACCATCGAAATAAAGATGAAAATTAGTAAATAAAACTAGTGAATAGTTAAATTAGTAAGATATGTAAAGAGTTGAATTAGTAAAATTAGTAAAGATTTAAATGAGTTAAATTAGTAGAATTAATAAAGAGTTAAATTTGTAAAATTAGTAAAAGTAGGAAAGAGTTAAATTAATAAACAGTTAAAATAGTAAAGAGTAATTAGACGTTCTGAAAGCAATGAACCTTTTGTTTGAATCGGCCGTTCATACGACATAAACAGGTCTACGAAGTATCAAATTAAAAAAAAAAATTGATATAAGCAGGTGTACGATGTGCCCAATTTTGATAAAACATAAATTTGACCTAAACTGGTCTACGATGTGTCCACTTTTGAAAAACAAGAACAAAATTAAGGAGTTCGTTCAAAATTCTGGAAATATATCTTCAAAAAATGTTACTCAAGCGATATGCCATAGTGATAGCTGAAGTTGAAAGATTTTTCTCATCATGGATTGATTATCGAAATCAAAACATTGTCTCTCTGAGTTTTGCATTTAAAACTGTATAATGATATTGAGAGCAAAGGACAAAATTGGACACTCATGAGTTGAAACAAAAGTGTCAAAATGAAAGATTCATGAAAAAAGATTATGTCCCCAAATGATTAGTGATTTAGCAAGTTCTGAAAAAACTCTGGAAACTATCACAGATGAAATAGTTAGCCTAATGAAGGAACCAAAGACGTCAAGAACGAATACACAGTGAAAGTGACGAAGAAATATCTAATAAAATCGCCAAGATTTTGACAGTCAAACATATGAGGTTTTCATGCATGTTGACAAAATTTTGACTGTCATGAAAAAATGTTACGCCAATGGAGAATGTTCAATTTTTGAGCTCATCAGGGAAGAGAGATAACGCCGCTGAGCACTGGTAGTTCCACCCGGGTTTGATTCCAGGCGAACGGGCTCGTTTAATGCACGTTGTCGCGGTTTTTCATAATCAAATAAACCAAACCAAATACGTGCGATTTTTATAGATACTAAAAGTCATCATACCCCCGTGCATGTTTTTGGAGATTTTTCTGCTTTCCCTAATACCTTATTTTTTAGCAAACGTCCAAGAAATTGGCAAATTTCGGACATTTTCTTATTACTTTTTAGTTTGATCATAATTGTTAAATAACGTTTCATTTAAATAAATTTTATCCTATTTTGCTTCCCAATTCACCAAAAATACACAGAAAAGTAATCATATTCCTAAATGTTAACAAGGTAATTGAATTCATTACCTGAAGTTTTGCTAAACTTCTGGAATACGAGAAAAAGTTGCTTCCGTAAGTCATATAAAGTTCATTATTCGCCAATGTTTAGAAATAGTTTTGATGCAGAGCCATCCTTTCTTTTTTTTTTAACATGCTGTTTAATGAGCATTTGTAGTACGATGTGCAAAAACATTCTCCAGTTAAATGTAACACGGAAACTTCAGCCAATTTTGGCTCAGGCTGATGTATTAACGGAATTTTTTGAATATTTGGTATAAAATTTCTTAACTGAATAATTAGGTTATTCAGAAGTATTCAGTCCATTTCTTGTTTCCTGTGAGTATTACTGACTTGAGTAAAGCGTGCCACTATTGGGTAAGAAGAGAGAAAATTCTTGTCGGGTAAAAACTTTGCGATATTTCTCTCGAATGACTTTTAAATTCCAAAATTTGGCGTACATAGGTGTTTTGAATAAGACTTGATTTATTTGTGTGAGAAAGTTTCATATCAATAAACAATTAATTATTAATTTTGTTAATACATCTTTTCTAATTAATGAGATCTTGATAATGATAAGCAGTGGCCGATAAATTCGATAGTCGATCCTGTGAATATCATAGACCTCCTTCAAAATTTCATCGACCTCCAGGGGCGGCGACCCTCCCCCCCCGACCACGTCGGGAATCCCTGAAATAGACAAATATCAGTTTCAATTGATTGTTAATTTGAGAGTAGCGCCAAGAAAAATAGGAATTTAGCACTTAGCATAATTCAATTTTGATTAAAATTTTCAAACTGTTCAGGGGACTTAAGCGAAATTTTAAGCCTATTTATAAAATTGATATTTCTCTTAATATATTACCCTGCATGAATTAGCTTCAGAAATATCGTTTATATTTTTGTAATCTTTGAAAATGCACGTGAATGCGGTGTTAAAAAGTTTCTCACTGGAAGAGCAAAATACAAGCCAGCTGCTCTGATTATGTTGGTTCTCTCCGGGGTGTCTGGTTCTGAACCTGTCACACACTTGCGAGCTTATTCTTGGAAAGAATGACCTTTCCTGAGGTCATTTCGGAAGCCTTGACTGGGCAGCCGGGGAGGGGGGAATGTTGGACATCTTTTAGAAGAAAGGATATGATCAGGGTTAGAATGAAAGGATAGTTTATTCTTTTGTATGACCTGGGAATAGGATCCCCTTTCTGAGAAATAATGTCATTTCAAAGGAAAAATGCTCTTTCTCCACATAAGGAAAGCGTAGCATGAAACTGAACGCCAGCTTCGGTCAAGCCTTGGTTTCCACGTGACTAACTGTTCGCGAATTTTCCTGTTTCTTTTTCTTTCTCCATCATTTATGGATTACTTGCTAATCTAGCATATTTATTAATTGCAGTTCTTTCTTTTAACTTATGGCTGTTCAATGAAATTAAATTTTGTAGCAAATATTATGTTCTTTATTCCAAGGATATATGTTACGGTTTATTATTGTTTAAAAAATAAAAGAGACGAAAGAAAAAATACTGTTTAAGATTGCCTACTTATTATAAAGTACTAGTAAATACCGTTCGTTAATGTATTAGTAAATGTTTAATCATTAATAAAGACGGTATGCGAAAGCTGCTTTTTTGCCAGGAGGACAAAGTAGCCTAATGAATTTTATTAGCTATAAAAGTATAAGTATTGGTGCAGTATAATCTGTTATTTTTTATTGCTGTTTAATTAATCTAACACCAATATCATGTTCTGCATTCTTTTTTATTTTATTATTTATTAGTTAAGCTATTTGTAATGACCCACTAGCGGCCGAGCGATAAAGTCCCTAAACACTGGTAGTTCGGTCCGAGGTTCGAATCCCAGAAACGAGCTGGCTGCATGGGCCCATGTGTAACATGTTAATAGGAACCACCAGTTTCTCTTAGAAAGTCTTCCATGAAGGCATTCCTTAAAGATCTATCTTTAGTTACTTTATAGACTAACTAGTTAGTTTATAAAATAATTAGATTAAGTATGAAATTATTAATCTTTTATACACTTTAATCCACTTGACTAATTATTTCATGAATACCTAGTTATTCTATGAAATAACTGTATTATACGCTTTAACGGTACTATATATTTGCAAAGTTCTGTCATTAATAACGTCAACTGGTAAGACAGGATTCAACATGCGAATCGTAACTGAAACTGTTAACATGCTTTAAAATGTTAGCCATTTATGGTGGAATATTTTCGGTTGTAAAGCATTCGTGGCAGTTCCTAATCATCAATGAAGTAAATTTTAACAAGTAGATGTCTCCATACTGGCTTCTTTTGTATGCAATTTGATTCTTAGAAATTATAAGCAGAAATTAAAATTTCCAAAAACTAAATGAATTTCGGGTTATTCAGAAAATAATTTCTACAACGATAGTTACTAGATAGAGGTATCTGATAAATGTTGCTTATGACTCATCATTTTGAGGAATTAGATTAGAGGTTTACATTTTTTTTTCCTTTTCCCATCAATATCATTCTGCCATTCAATTTAAGTCCCGCAGTGAATATTATATTTTATAAATAAAGGTAACATACAAAACGTTAAAAAAAAGACCTTTTTGGACGTACTATAAAATATGAAAACTTGCAGATTTTTTTTTATTATTATTGTTTTATATCTTAATTTATTGCGTATCGGGGATTTTGTGTTGTTTCTTCCTTTTTATTTCGGTTCGTATAAACTGTGTTCTTTTGCAATCCAGCAAAGAATAAGTACATTGGCGACATTTTTGCTAGTAACATTGATTATTTCTTGTCTCTGAGTTCTTTCGCATTTATGCGTTTCATCCTTTATGTTTTGAAAATGTGTATGTTTGAGAATTTCAGGCTCTCTTTATAGTGAAATTAATAAAAAAAAAAAAAAAAAAAAAAAA
>KK113845.1:25387-108351 GCA_000611955.2 Stegodyphus mimosarum
TCTGAAAGGTTTCAGATTGTAAATTACGTCCAAAGGAGCTTTTTTTTTAACGTTTTGTGTGTCATCTTTATTTATTAAATATCATGTTCTTCGCACTCAAGCCATAAAATTCAGTTCAACAGCAATATCGCAAAGTAATTTTAAAACGAGCATATCTTTAGAATTTCCGATATACAATTCCGCGCACGTCAGATAAAAAGATTTCTTTTTTTCCCCGTAGAGTGTTGCCATTGCTCGCTTTAAAATTGTTTGAGTTTGCTCATCAAAAATTCGTTATGTTGTTATGTTATTTACCGCTGTTTTATCCCATTTGGAGAAATATACATACATTTATGCAGATTCTTAATTATTTAATTTCTTTAAATATAATACAGGACTGCAATATTTTGTGGCAACAGTTTGAAAAGTGATTCAGACTTTTAATGCCTCCGACGCAAAATCGCAAAACGAAAACAATAGTCCTTCGTAGACTAAAGCCCCTTTGCACCAATAATCTAACGAATATAAGAATTAGCAATCATATGCATAATCTGCAGTTCCGATTTCCCAAAGAAATCACAAAGTCCGCAAGATTGTGCAAGAGCGTACGCTATTTAAGTCTTCAAATGAGTCACACTTCATCAAACAAACCGTAGGCTTATAAGCAATAGATTCAGAAGTCAATTAGTGATATGCAAATTGTGATATTAATGCTAAATATACATAAATTTTGGCTTAATATTTCTTTAATTATGCATGTAAAGAAGTAGTCGACATAATATATGTTTAACTTTTTTTATCATATAAAGTTTTACATTGAGCTGGAAATAAGGTTTATGTATTCTGAAGTAAATACAAGTATTTACATTCATTCATATAATGATTTATGTGTGCTGGAAATTGTTCCTTCATTTTATGGAAATTTTATCCAGCAAAAGTGAATTTAGAAGCTTTTTGCACTGGCTATAATTTTCTCCCTTCTGCATAGATTGGGACATAAGAGAGACGCATTTTGTCGAATCTCAAATTACAGCATTGGCCTAAAAAGGTTGTGTGATTATTTAAATGTTGCTTCCAACATGAACTTTAAATTTTGCTAACGTTTTTGACGATCCTCATGTGCTGATAAAATCAGAAATTTACTGTGCTATTACGTGAATTACATCCTTATACTTTGCTTGAAAGGGATTAAGTTGAATCCAAACTCAACCAAAATATTTACATGTCTTTTCATTCATATTTCTAGTAATTTTATTTTTGTAAGACACAGTACCAGACTCTGATGATAAAAGAAGGCTGGAGGTCATTTGTGTTTTAAAGTCTTAAGCAAAATACATAACGTAGCCCTTTAGCGTTCGAGCGGTAAGATAGTTTAACACTGATAATTCGACCGGGGTTCAAATAACAGCGAATGAGTTGGTTCCAAGAGAATTTTCGTGATTTTCCTCATGTCTAAAGAAAATGAGATCCAGTTTTCCTTCTCTCAGATTCCTTCTCTAGACACATAGTCCACGTGTTCTTTGCCATCAGCCAAGTAACCTAAGAAGAAATGAGGGAAAATGCAGTAGATATTAGCTTGTCAAGGGATAGAACAACTTTTAATACATGTAGCGAAACATTTTTGAGATTATTTCTTGAGTACTAATCCATTTAAATATTTTCGAGGTTTAGCGAATCAGTTAAACAGCATTCACGTGCTTTTAAAACACTCAGATTTGACCCGTACATGTTAAACACGAAATTATTCCTTCCTTTTGAAAATTTCTTTTACATCGAGAGGTTTCCTTTTGACTTTCTCTTTTTCTTTTCCTTTTCCTTTTTACTTACTCTCATACACATTTGTTTTTTAACCTAATCTTCTATACAAAAGCTTATCTCACCCCTGCAGCTAATTCGGCGCCTGATCATTTATATTATATCATCCTGCGCAAAACAAACATTACTCTCTTTAACTTTCAAAAAAAAGTTTGCATTCAATGATTTCCCTGGTTTTCCCGGTGAGCAGGCATGTTAACAAAGCAAGTAATTTTTTCGCTTCATTCCACCGAGCTGATGGGCATTTTGCTTTCTTTACATTTTATCACAAACTCATAGCTGACAATGTGTTGAAACACATTGAAAGGAAAAATTCATTTATAACCAATTAGAAATTTATATTTTTGTCAATTTTCGCTGTTCGAAATTTATCTTTTCTAAATAAAATTTTAAATAACTGCTTTTTAATGTCTTCAAATCAATTTCTTCACTTCGAAAATTTTTATTTATTGTTATTGTTGTTCGATACATATTAAAAGTGGAGCTCAGACAGAAGGCAACTCCTCTTTCCCAAACTCTAAATGACTATTAGGGCCCACCAGCGGCCGAGCGGTAAAGATGCTGAACACTGGTAGTTCGGTCCGAGGTTCGAATCTTGCGAACGGGCTGGCTGCATGGGCGTTTTCGTGGTTTTCTCCATGTTCCCCTTAGAAAGTCCTCCACGAAGGCATCCCCCCTTTAGGCAGATAGCCCTCGTGTGCTTTGCCGAAATTGAATAACCTAACCTAACGTAACCTAAATGACTGTTATTGACTTAACGGAGGGGGAAAAGTACTAATGATTAATACTCTGCAGAGGATTATCTTGTCATAATAATTGTTCAGAATCTTAAGCAATGAAGTGATAATAACAATCTTTTATTCAACTATTAGTTTAGAATAGATTCAAATGTATGCCGAGTTTTCCTAAAGTTATTGTACGCATAAAAAAACTAATATATAAAAACAATACCTCTATAAGTGAACGCGTAATATATAAGTTTAAAAACGTGTTTTAAGACCTACACTCATCGTGTATTATGCTCGCGAAAAATTCAGTTAGGTACATTATATATTATACTCGATATATATATTATTAAATATAAAATAAAACTTAGCTGATTTTTTTTATCGCCCAGCTTTTCGCAATATTGGCAACTTACTTCTATAATTTAAAAGATAAATTATCGATAGAATTACCTATTAGTCAAAATGGTGAATTTTATCCTTTGGTCGAAGCCATAAAACAGTTATAAATATAATGTTTTACTAAAGCGATCAGACATATTTAGGCTTCTAAGATCTTAAAAAGGAAATCTAACAGAAAAGTTGATGAAATGACAATTTAAAGCAGTTAACCCAGTTTCCGATACATCTGAAACATTAATACAAACATCGCAGGATTCAGAATGAAAGTAGACTGACATGGTCATCAAATAAGATTATTTAGGTTGTGGCAAAGCAGCCTAAGACTATCTGCCTAAGGGAATTTGGATGCCTTCATGGAGGACTGTTTATAGTCGGGGGATGATACAAAAACTATTTCACAGGTCTAATATAACTGACGCATATTCATATTACACACAGAGAAAAATAAGAAAATTTCTTTGTAACCAGCTCATCCGCCAGGGTTTAAACGCCAGTCGAACTACCAATATTCGACGATTTTTACCGCTTCGTTGCTAGTGGTCGAAGATCACCAAAGCTGTTCTCAAAACTTCAAAACTGCATTCTCATAACTATAAAAAAATCGAATGCTAAATGTTGCGTGTTTGCAGCAGAACATTGTTAATAATATGGAATGCGTTTTAATTAATCCAAAGAATGCTAAAACTCAATCCAAAGCTTTATTTTCTAAAAAATCTACAAGAGTAAAGATTCCAAATATTTGAATAAACTAGCAATTTCTAATCAAAGCTAATTCAGCATCTTAGGGGGAGGGTGAATAATTTACAGTGCGGGGATAATAATAATAATAATAATAATTAAAAAAAAATCAGGAGCTAAAAGTAGAGAGTGGAAAAGAAGAGTCTGTGGTACTAAGTGCGTTCTTCGTCCGTTGAAATCGCAATCCCAAGTTATTTTGTAATTTAATTATTAAACTATTTGCTTTTTTATTATTTTACAAAACGGACATAAAATTCTGAAGTGGCTGGAAAATTAGAAATCAGATGCAAAAGACTTGAATTTTTCCTTGTTGTAATGACTTTTCCGAAGCACAGAAATTGGATTACATTACACAAAGAATATCGCAAATAAAGTATTTCTTCTGCAGTATATGTAATGTTCACTGCTGGTGCAATCGGTACAGTCTAACCGGACAGCAGAGTTAAAAGGCGGCAAAATAATGATGAAGACAGGTTCACGGCAAAGCACTAAAATATAGGTCCCGACTTGGTCCATCATTCTTAACCTAATTTCTGAACTCAAGACACTACTTTCTCCTTGTACAGACAGGGTATATATAGCTTTAACCTATCTTCGAGAATATTACTGAGAAAACCGCTAAAAGTGCGTTCTAGAATGTTCTTGCTCCGCTTCGGAGAAGCTTCATTTTCGACCCGCTTGCTTGGAAAGTTATCCCTCTGCTGGGCATTTCGCAATAATAAATAAGTTAATAAATAACTAAAACATATGCAGTAAAACTTCTGACAGCAACTACCTTTAATACATACTACTTCCACATAAATAAATAATAATATTGAATGTCAACGGAAGCTAATACTTCCATTTGTGTTCCTTATTAATTAAAGATTACTTTTACTTTTCAGTCATAAGCGAAGGAATAAAGGTAAAATTTTTACTTCAAAATAATCCAATTTTCCTAAATTCATGATTAAAATTAAATTTTAAGTCACTACTTTATTTCTCTTTTAAAATTATGCAAGAAAAATAGTCATTAAAATTCCTCCACTGAAGCTCCAAATTATGCAATCATTCAGGAATTCAGCAATGAGATTAAAATTTGCTTTATCGTCATACATTTTTGGACAGTTTTTCACTGTGAAAGTCTAGGTGCGACTATTATGCGGGGAAATATACTACACAATAGTGTACGCTCTAATGCTAAAATATTACTGGTATAAAAAATACAGAATAATTAAATTAGTAACTTACAGAATGTTTCCAGATTATATGTTTTTTATTAAACAGTCTTTTCGTCAGTTACACACAAAACGAGGCATTTTTCTTTTTATGGTAATATTTTTATAGACATAAAATTCACGAATAATCTTTGTGAAAATTTTGACAAAAAATTCTAGTATCATAATACATTATTCATAATAAATCACTTTCACTGAATGTATGAGTAATCACTGTTGTAATGTGAATCGGTGTCTGAAGAATCTATCATTCCATGAAATCGAGCTCACCAGCGGCCGAGCGGTAAAAGTCGCTGAACACTGGTAGTTCGGTCCGAGGTTCGAATCACGCGAATGGGCTGGCTGCATGGTCGTTTTTGTGGTTATCCTCGTGTGTAACGTGTATACGAGCTAGTTTTTCTTAGAAAGTCGTCCACGGAGGCATCGCTTCTTAGATAGCCCTCGAGGCTTTGCCGTAATCACATAAAAGAAAACCAAACATTCCATAAAATGCCATCTTTGCTTCTGTGCAAAGCTTTGGAGATACCGCACATCCATCATTTCGCAATGCACGAACATAAGAAAGAAGTTCATTTTCTATTGGGAAAATTCCATGATTGGGTCCTCTGAGCTTTCATTCAATTCTCTTTCGGCAGCTTTGTTTCCATTCTCTTCAGCATATCCAATAATCTTCAGTTTAAATCCCGCCTTATAACTATTATTCTTTCTAAACTTTGCCAGATTCAACCAAAAAAGAAAGACTTCGAAAGTACACCAGCACGAAATTCACCTCAAAACCGAATATCGGCAAAGATTCTTTTTCCGTGGGTAACTTTAGATATGTGCAGCTCAGTAAATTTAGAGCCCATGCGCACTTTCTTTAACGAAGATCGAGTTGAAAGCTTTAAAATCAGGGAGCACGGAGGGGGGGAGGAAATAGAAAAAGTTAGTTTCAAGCAGGCGATTGATATAATATGACAAAGCAATTCAAGTGCTGTTTAATAAAAGTGGTTTCAATAAAAAATTGTTTCTTACCACTGAATTGTCATTTATTATTTATTAGATTTTTTTATCGCATTTGATAAGTACAGCTTAATGTGATCAAAAGCTCCGGATCTACAAAGTTTGTCTGATATATTTCGATATTTTGTCCCTAACATTCTGCCTTCATTTTTTACACAATAATTTGCATATTTATGAAAAATTTTAAGAATACGTTTTATCTGTTTCTATTGAAGCAGCAGAAGCTTGTGTTATGATTACATTTATTTGTGCCAAATTAATCAGCGAGAGTCTTCTTTTGAAGGTCTGTTTTAGGCCATACTTTTTGTTATCGGTCTGCATTTATTACGTAATTATTCATGCTCGAATTTTTGGAACCTAGGGGTAAATTAAAAACTGAAATATTGTTTCTTAAGGTTCAGGTTAAATTATTAAATTCATTTAATTTTCTGTTTTGAAATGTTTTAACTCCTAAAAACGAAAAGCTTCCACGAATGATTTATTTGGTGCTCAGCTTAGAATGCAAAATGAATAAGTTTCCTTAGTTTGATTTGACTTATTTCATTCAGGTAAACACACGAAAACTAGGGTACGGACACTTTATAGGTACTGAAAAGTTTTCCCTAATATGTGTTAATAAACGGTTACTTAAAACCATTAATTTGAAAACATGAAAGAGTTAATAAACATTTTTTATCGAAAGTAAAAAGCATGCTAAAGTGAATACTTACGTACATATTATTTGCATTACTGTGTTTATAATAAATTGCAATGAGAATGATACTAAAGGGAATAATATCGTCTTTCAGGCGATACCGTGTTCTCCTCTCTGTCTTAGAACCTTTTTATCCCTTTCCGTTCTGCCGTTCCAGTTCCATCTCGAAGTAGTGCCGTTTCTTACTCGACTCAGGCACAGGCAAACTCATGTCGTTCGCAAACGTGGGCACCCGCGTGTGACGCAATCCCAGAGTAGTCCATAAAGATTTTCGAACATATATAATTTTCGAATAAATTCGTGGGTAGCATAACACGTAAGTAGAGTCCATATCAGGTGAAACAAGCCGATTTACATAAAGTACTGCTAGCCAATTAAGAACGAAGGTAAATGCGCACTTGCTAACAAGCTAAAAAATTTAACTGAAAGAGAGAAGGTAATTTGGATGAGGGATGTGGGGGGTAACAAATAAACAAAGAAATTTGGAATAAGGATATGGAATATTAATCATTTAAGGTGTATTATTATCTAATTGGTGTATCTCCTCAAGAATGAGGTGCAAAATTTGTATTTTATCCAGGATGTGCTCACATTTTTTTAACTCAGGAATTTTGCTTTTATAGATCGAAATAATTTTACTTTTTGAGTGTAATTCATACTAGTGTCTTTGCGGGAGGAACCCATGGTAATATCGGCAGCAGCCGCTTGCTCACTGGTAGTTTTTGGTGCTTTTTGCCTAATGGGGTTTAAAGCCTGCGCATAACTGATGCCAGGGTGTATTGCTGAAGTTCTTTCTTTTTTTGGCTTTGGGAATTTTGGGCAACCTCTGTAGGACTCTACATGGGGGCCTAAGCAGTTGGCACACTTGGGTGTATCCAAGTGACCCTTGTCACAATTGCCAGTCTTGTGTAATCCTGCACACTTTACGCAGCGAGGCGCAACGTGGCAGTTCTCCGAGGAATGATGCCATTTCTGGCAATTGTGACATTGGGGAACTTGGGTTTTAGACACATATTTTTATATAGACACACCACCGGTGCTTTCTATCTCATTTCTCTTCGAAAAAGTCACTTTACTATAAAGTGAAGATCTATTAACGTCACTTAAAGTGGTTTAGACGAGGTGACTCTTGCTACTCCGATCTCATTTAGCTTTTGATTTCTAATGCTCATTAAGTATTTCTATTAGGAAAATTATTCTGAATAATATAAGGATTTTCAAGTATGTTCAAATGGTGTATACGTGAATCTAGTTATTTTTTATTGTGTAATGTCTATTTTTTTTAATTTCATGTACTTCTAAAGCGATAAAAACAGGAGTCCACTGCTTTGAAAAAAAATTGCAGTAGATGTGTCATTAAGAATAATATACATGCTTTATCAAAAGTACAGTGACCACTCTTTAAAAAAGACTATCCACGGTTTAGAAGATTTTGGAGGTCTGTGGTTGCAGTGGTTTTATAGAGGTGAAGCTCGCTATCAGTATTTGTTTCTTAACCAAAGACGACAATGTCTTAGAGAAGTCGCCAATACAGGATTCTTTATATTTGTTTCCTATTAGATAATGTAATTAATTTAAAGTAATGTCAGTCAAAAGTCTTTTTATAGAAAGAGAGATGTAGCAGCAATATAACTGTAGTTTTTTTTGTCATTAAGTTGCTATATAAACTCAATTGCTTTCCTTACATTTTTAATTGCATACAACTCAGCACGTTTATGCGCATTCAACTGTATTTAAATGTTCGGTAACTAGCTGTACTGGAAAAGTCGTCACGAACCTTCTCTTCCAGTTTGTGATATATTTTTCTATCTATTCTATCTAGAATGCAAATAGGGTTTCCTTCTTGCAATACATCATCTTCAAAATTTATGAACAAAGTTCCATCGCATTTCGTTTTTCGCCAAATCCAGCGCTTATTGTCATCTTTAAAATTTCTTTTTAATGTATATGATCTACCTTCAAATATTAAAGCTGGATGACCACGACAGGTTTAAATAAATTCAGATTCCCATTAACTCACGATCACGTATTAAACGTGGATGAAGGAAAATATCAAGAGACAAATTCAGAAAATAATACTTAGCTGGAAATAGAACAGCATTTCCCGCTGTGCTTCGTTCTAAAAGTCAGTCAAACGAACCGATGTATTATTCATCAGATTGTGACATTTCACGCCTGTGCTTCGTTTTGAAATTTCAGGAACTGATATATTGATCAGATTGTTAAACGCAACAAGCCAATTGGCATTTATTACGTAATTTTGCTGTATCAATACATGACCCTCTCAACAACGACTTATGAAAAGGTGATGATCGTATCGTACGGTTGATCTTGATAAGTAGTTTACCACCTTATGGCACTTTACTACTGTAAATCTGTAACGCCACTTTACTACTATAAATCTCGTAACCCAAATCCGAAGAGACGTCTTTGTAGAAGCTTGACTTGACATAAGCAGTTTTCTTGATCTTTAGCTTTCATCTGAATAAGCAATGTCATGACAAGCATATCTTTTGAGGCAAAAGTAAGTACTGGGAAGCAAGTCCTAGGAGAGCAGTCACGTGATCTGTGTTTTACATTGAATCTTGAGTAAATACAAAATAAGAATAAAAAACAGAAGAGTCATCATAAGATCTTTTAGTTTGAAGATTAAATTCTTAAAGTCATTGAAACTTTCGGTTTGGTTTTGATTTTCAGGTCTTTTTTCTTCTTAGGGTGATTTTAAAGTTTCAGCATAAGATTCGTGATTACTATTATTTGCTGCAGGTGGAAATTTAAAACTTTCTGGGTTTAGAACCTTTTCTAGTATTTCTTTTTCGGTTTGGATATTTTCTTTATTTTCAGGGCCCTTAGCGCAGAGAATGCTATTGGCTGCGTGAGATCCGCCGCAGAGGACGCATTTCGCTGTGATTTCTAATTTCTCTTTGATTGGACATTCATGCGATCTATGTGACTCTAAGCATCTTACGCATCTTGCTGTATTGAAACAGGCTTGTTGAGTACGCCCGTATCTCTAGCAGTTGAAACATTGCACAGGATCGAGCCGAGGTCTGTAACCCACAATTTTTACTCGCATATCTAAGATACGTGAGACTTCATGGATCTTCTTCCCTTTAGGATTTCTAGAAGTTTCAATGTAAAAAACAGACATAGAATAGGTATGCCATCCCGCATACATTGCAAAATACTGATATTTAACGACGGGTATGTTAAGATTAAGCAAGTGTTATGCAAGCATTATGTTTAACATCTTCGACAGGCATTTCAACGGCAAGTCTTGTAATGACGGCTTTTAGATTTTTTTCTGACTGTAGGAGAAATGTGTGGAAAGCGATTTTCTCTTTTTCGAATTTATGTTTAGCACGGCGAAAATCCCCTATACCAAAGAGTTGCAATTTTAATGTATCATCTTCTCTTTTGCATTCTAACTTGCTGATTCCTAACTTTTCCCTTAATTCTTTCCTTAGCTGGAGCCAACCAACATTGCTCGTGATAAGTAGAGGCGGTATTTTTTGTCTTGTAGGGTGGGATTGTTGCGGTTCAGAATCATTTTTAGTAGGAGGATTTATATCCTCATCCATCTTATCTACGTTTTGTTCTTCGTTAAAGGTACTATAGCAAGAACTAGTGCTAATGCCATTTGAGCCTGCAGAAGAACCGCTATTCTTTCTGGCGCGTTTATTGCGTTTAGAGGTATGCCAGTTTTTGTCATGATGTTTGGATATTGCAATTGGCGGAATAATTTCCTTGTTTATAAGTGTTTCAATATCTTTCTAGTCGTTGTTTGCTGCTTTAAACTTAGCTAAACATTCATGCCGTTCGCGTTCTAAACTTTCTAACATCTTGCTTTTTCCGGCCTCTGGTTGGAGTTTGATAGTTTCATGAAGCGGCTCGATACTTTGGTGCAACTCAAAAATTCGTGGTCAAGGTCCTTACATTTTCCATCAGGCTGTAATGTAGGATGTAATATAGCTGCCACACATAAAATAATTCTGCTTTTTTCTTCTAGCTTTCAAACTCTTCCTTTTAAAACTATTGGTTTTAAAACTCCTGTATAGTGCTGCTTTCATACATATTGTTGCAAAAAATTCGGCGGTTGCGCCTGTATGTAAGCTTTCCGGCATAGCACTAGGGTTGCCATAAAATAGTGTATGGTAGGGTTGCCAGATTGGCGACTTTATCGCCCATTTGGCGACCAAATTGGCGATATCCCATGGTCCAATCGGGAAGCTTCTAGAATAACTTCCTGTCGAGATATTTCTCGAAACGTGTGGAACTTAAAGAAAAGCTATATAAACCCTTGCGTTGTTGTGAAGCAGTGTGATTAAGTAGTGTGATTAGTTGTGATAATTGCGAGAGTAGCTGCTTACTGTGAGTGCTAAGCTACGCGAGAGTTTTGGTGAACGGAAAGCGATCGAGATAGTGCTTTGCCGTGAAGTTACCTTTACAGTATAGCTTGACAGTGTAATGGTGATTGTTCCACGGTGTTTATTATAAGTTTAGTGTCGCCGTGAAGCTACCTTTACAGTTACAGCCTGAAGCTGTGTTGCTGATTGTTTCGGCGTATTTATTGTAGATTTTCGACGCTTTTAAAGGTAATTTTGGAACTGTGCTGTAAATAGTGATTCTTGTAAATAAATTGTGCTTTTTATTGTTCTGCATCGTGTTTTCATCGGATACTCTCAAATCCACGAACCCGTAAAACGCAACAATATGTTTACTTTTATCTAAAACTCCTTTATTTTTAATATTTTCACTTTATCTGCTATCAGTATTTTCTGATAAGGTTGGTTCACTACTTTGTTCAGCTTCAAAGCGTTTGTCCTCTGAAATACTATCTGAATCTATTATGTCCATTTTGACTGCATTAAAACATACCATGACCCTGCTATACAGATGATTTGTAGAATTTGCATGGGCGTAGCCAGCTCAAAATCCAGGGGGGGGGGTTGCCCGCTAGGACTAATATGGCTATACAACGTGAGGAATATATTATGTTAATGACAGTTATCTTAATATAAATAATAATTGCCCACCAGTGGCTGAGCGATAAAGACGCTGAACACTGGTAGTTCGGTCCGAGGTTCGAATCCCGCGAACGGGTTGGCTGCATGGGCGATTTCGTGGTTTTCCCCATGTGTAACGTGTATACGAGCTAGTTTCCCTTAGAAAGTCCTCCACGAAGGCACCCCTCCCTTTAGGCAGATAGCCCTCGAGTGCTTTGCCATAACTGAATAACCTAACCTAACCATAAATAATAATTATACTATAAGTTTTATTAATGATAGAATTATGTAACAAAATTATGGATATATTGCATTTAATTATCGTAATTATAGTTATTACCCTACAGACATATTAGCGCATAACTAATATTTTTGTTTTTCACCTTAACCACTTTGACCTTTATTAAAGCAATTTTAAAAAACATTATAAAGGAAAAAGTACATAACAAAATATATAATGCCAATAAAAGTACTTCTAGTATTTTACTTTCATTTCTGAAGTACACGCTCACATATACAAAGAAATATTAAAATAATCTGGCCTTTCATTTTGGTTCGGCAATTAAAATACTCCTTAATTCCATTTTTCGTGGCTGTAAGATGGCAAATATAGCAATAACTTTGTCAATTGATATTTCTTTGGTATAATGAATATGCATAGAACTTCTGTGCTGTTCCGTCATAGTAGCTCTATTATAGTTTTCCAATCTTTTTAAAGCACTTACGGAACGTTCGCATTCACAAGATGTTATCGGCAGTGTAGCTGCTATGTGCAAAAGCACATCAATATTTGGGAAAAAGTTTTTATTCGAAGCTTTTAAACCCAAAGCTGGTGTGTCTGGGAGCTTTGTTTTGGGAACAAACGTAAAATGCCGTCGCCAACGTTTTATCTCTTCGTTTAGAAGTTCCGGAGAGGGTAAATTATCTTTATATGTGACTTTCAACTCATTTATAGCAGTTTCATTTACATGATCAACGCAAACTGATGGTATTATGTAAAACAGCGATGATGCAGCCTTTCCTAAATTTGAAAATTGAGATTTTAAATGGAAAATGAGATGGTCAAGTAAAGGAATTGCTAAAATAGTTTTTTTGTAACTAAATAAATATAGAATCACAATGAGCATTATTTCGATTGACTTTCTTTCGAACGATGCGTGGCATTTTAAGCTCCGCATCTAATTTTTTACACATTTGCCCAGCATGATCAAAATTACTTTCAAAACTCTTTTCTACATTTTCGCGCTCAACAATATAAAACTCTATTATTTCTTAGACCATGTTATATAATATATCAAAATATCAACAGCTCGACCCTGAAGTTTAACTGTTATTCCTTCTAAATGAGATAGATAATGACACAATGTTATAAAAGTTACAATGAAAGAAGGCGAAACTTTTGAATTCAGCAGAATCATAGCATCTCGTTTACATTGCACGCTCCACTGATAATGCACATAAGCATCTGGTTTGATTGAGTACACAATCTGCTCTAGGGCTTCAATAATATCGAAAAAGCTTTGATCCAAATGTTGGTATGCCTTATGCCGCATAGCCCATCTTTCCCGGCAAAGGTCTAATATTATTTTTCGTCGACCTAAATCAGATAAAAAAATTTCCTGGATTTTCTGCTTGTTCTAGTTTTTCTCTGTCTTCTGAATGCTATACATTTTTTGCCACAGAATATTATTACCCGTATAAAATGTCAGAGCATCTGTCTAGTCTTTTCAATAGACGAACGTTTCTTATTATCCAAGCATACATCAATAGAATTTTCAGGTATTTCAAGGGCTTTTAGAAAATTAGTTGCGCTTGTCATAGAGTCCAAGTGGTAAACTGTCTTTTGATGAAGATTTGCCTTTACTTTCATCTTCGTCCAATTTTTGAAGGTCTGGAAGACAAATCTTCCTTTCCTTTCTCTATTTCGACAGAAAAGTGCGCATGATACGCAGTACGCACCGTCCATTCTCTGACTGTAAACCATCTAAGGGTACATGCGAAGCCAGTCATATTGGAAACTCCTATTTTTTCCTTCAGACATTTAAATTTTGGGACATTTCGTTTTGGGAAATACATATGAATTTGGAGGCTGGAAATGATTTGTGAGGAGTGTGAATTTGGTATCTTCACTAATAAATGGTAACTTGTTTTGAAGGAATATAGCACTAATGTCCACAGCATAGGTAGAACAGGAAGAAGAGGTCATGACTGTTAAGAATTTAAATGTTGTGACGAAGATGAAACAAAATTAAAATTATCCTCCAGAATTTTTTCAGTTTGTCTTTTATCTGGACCTATGAGAAAAGAATCAATTCTTTATTTACAAAGGATGAACGAAGCTGTGCACAAGCGTATTAGCATCCTCCTTCATAGAAAGTTTTATTGAAGTGTTTTAAATATCCAAACACTTCAATATTATATATAACATATAATACTATTAAAGTCAAATAATTTGAATCTTGTGTAAGATTTTCGTGCTAGAAGCAGTATTTTATTGTCATTGTCTCATCAAGTCTAAAAATTGTAATTTATTTTATTTATTTTTTGAAAAAATAAATTTTTCGAACGCATAACACGGCGAACATAATAAATGGATTAAATTAGAGCATAAGAACATATTTGGTGCAGCTTTAATTAATATTCGTGAAAGAAGGTAGACTTTTCTAGTAATTACATCATATTTTATGAAACTGAGGAGCCGCAGTTTTGCATCAAAAACGCGATTCATTCGCATAGTTTCAAAAGTGAAAACAGAAGTTGTTCTGGGTTAATTACTCCGATAAAGTTAACTTTTTACTCGGAGAAAAGTTAACCTGAAAGCCTAGAGAAAGGTATAAGTGGTGTACATTGGCCAAATAGAAGTATTCTATGAAGTTATTTAGCAGAAAACTTCAGTTCTATTTATTTGAATATAATGAAAAACACAATCGCTGTGACGATTTCCTAAGGGAGCTGCCTTGTTTCTACAGTACACATGGGGAAAATTTAAAAATAGTGATGCGTGCAGATTATTTACCTTCACTCGAAACGATATTGAATAAAAGTGTTCAAGCTCTTTCGTTTAATCACTGCTGGGGCTTTCTCTTATAAAAAATCATTGATAATGCTACTTATAATAAAAACAATAAATAAATAAATCAGTTCTCATTTGGAAATCATTATAAAGTCCACCAATGAAAGCAGCTATTCACCGCTACTCCACAGACATACTTTTATAATTTTTGCGTTAATTCGAATCCTAATCCTTCGAAAATTTTCACTGGTAAACAACACTGATGATGTTCGTCTCTAATTTTACTTTTTAAATTCCTTTAAAATGGAAGGCAGCTGCAAAATTTATAACTCATACATTTGCTTTCTAGTCCTATGCACCTGCAAAATTGTAAAGAAAGGAGCAAAGCGCATCAGAAGTTTTACACTAAAGAAATCAAACACCAATAAATATTGAGTGCCTAATGCGTTTTTCGAACTACATAATGTGTTTGGAAAACAAACATTTATTTACTTTTTTCGCGATTTCTTTTGCACTGTTAATTGATGGAGTAGTCTCGACTTCTATTCCTTTTATTCAAAAACATTATCTAGTGTTCTCGACTTAGTAATTTATAACGTTCCTGCCTAGAATTTGCAGCTAAATGTGTGGAACCTTGAGAACTGGTAAGCGAATAATCGCTTTATCTCAGAGAACAGAAACTCAAAAAGGTAAACTTAATTACCCTTTATTGCTCAAAATAAAGTTTACAGATGCCCCTTTCTCAAGACATACAGAACAGTCACCACTTGGTCTTTAACTCAAGAATATTAAGAGCTAAAACTCAACTAATGCTTAACTAAAAAGATATAGCCGAAGCTATAAAAATTCTACAGGAGTTGCTAAACGCTAACTAAACGGCGAAGCTCTCAAAGGCCTGAAATACGGCCGAGCGTAGTAATAGCTTAGAGAGAGTGTAGTCAAAGGTGAACGCGCGCTAGTCAGAATCTCTGGCTCTCTGACGACGTAGGTGGAAGTTCGACTTAAAGTACTGCTCTTCCTTCATTTGCATTTGACCGCGATTCTGAAAAACCATTCTGGTAGGAAATTCTAAGCTGAAATTAGGAGCGACAGGAAAGTGTATTTAACTAAAAATTAGCTATTAAAAACTTAGGATAAACCTTACAAAATAAACAAAAGCCATTTAAAAGCCTATTTAATATGAAAAATTTATGAATTTTCGACTATTTCGGATTCTTTGGCATTCTGAATTTTCAGCTACTAAGTTTTCTGTGCTATTTAAGAATTTAAGAAATTCTCTTTCATATGCGTTTTAAAATATTTCACATAATACATTTAAAATACATCTAAACCAAAGTATTTAAAATTATTACTCTCAATCGCAATTATCGAAAAGCTTGTAAATAATTATTTTATTTACAAAGTACGATGCGTAATGAAGTGTACAACAATATATGCAGTGTTTTTTTGCAGTTTTCCTTTAGAAATAACTAAAAGTTATATAAGAAACAGAATGCCTTGCTTTATAGGGAGACTCAATTATATAGGTTTAATGTAACAAAAATGCAAATTTATTAGCCACCAAAACGTAAGACACTATGAGATACAAATAGACTTAAACTTAGCCATTTAATAATATTAAATAGAAAGAGCAAATATATTCATAAGAGCATAAGAAGAGTACTGAAAACACTATTTAAAACTTATCGTATAATGAATTAATTTCACAATTTTCATCTCACTATAGGTAACAGTATTTTTAATTTAAAACAATAATTTGAATTCAAATAAAAATGATTTCAGTCAAGGCTTTATCTTTAAAATAGGAGTGCTAAGCTACAGAATGCGATTTTTTTTTATGTTCTAGTCAATACCCGGAGAGATTTATAATTTTTCTGACTGTAAACTTCATTTAAACGATTTATTGGAAGTCATTTGTTTGAATATAAAATTTTATTATTATTTATGTATTATTTATCTTTGTGAAATTTGAATGCATTAAATACTGTGAGTCTTTTTTAAAAGCGACAATCTTTTATTGCAGACAATGTTGATCTTCTAAATAAATAGTTGCCGTTCTCAGAAATACCGATCCCTTTCATAAATGGCCTTCTAAGGAAGATGGTCACCGTTAGTGGATTCGTTGTATTTAATTTGTTTTTAAAGCAGGAAATGGAGCATGTATTTTCCCCTTGACAAATAGCATTCGAGTGTATGGATATATACAGAGGCTGTTCGCACATTTTTTAGACGATGTATATTGTTTTCACAAAACTAAATTACATAAAATTCTTGTGTTTTAAATGTTCTATTTGACATCCCTTATTCTGAACTATCTTTCGACACCGCAATTTCCAGGATAATAATGCCTTTTGAAGTGTCAGAAGAGGTATTCTATCCTATTCCTCCCGAACAGCTTTCCAGAGTCCCGTTAGGGTTTTGTGACAACGTTTGGATAATGCAGTTTTTAAAAGTATGAAAGCACAAAAATCCATAGGTGACACATCCGGAGATTTAGTAGGGATATCAGTGAAGGGTATGGCCTTAATACCAGTTTTTTGTTCCATTTCTTTTAGGAAATTTACAGTGGATTTTGATGTGTGACTGCTAGCTTTGTCCCGATGGAGTCTCACAGATGGATGGCACTGTGGGTAAAGCGATGGTATTTCATTCAGAAAAATTGGCGATAAAATATGTTCCTGATAGTATTTGGAGTTCATCTTGACATTTTTTTGCACTGTCTTTATTTTTAACTTGCCATTATAAGAAAAACCAGCAACGATCATGAATCCCTTAGAAAAACTTTCTTTCGATTCTTTGAACCATGTACTTAAATTTTTGACTCCCCTTTCATGATAATAAATCGCTTTTTTTTTTGTTACAATCATTTAAATACACCCATGCTTCATCTATTATGACAATTGTTTTCCATTTTTCTTTGGATGAGTGTTTCTCATATAGAATTCTGCAGCATGTCCCGCGTCGAGCGATATGCTTTGGAAGAAGACGATGCACATTGCGTTTTATCGCTTTCTTAAGATTTAAATCAACGTTTATCATTTTGTTTACAGTGGACGCCGAGCATTTTAATGATTTTGCAACTGTCCTTTGACTAGGGGGATTTTCTTTTAACATTAAACAACGTACCTTTGCAATAGTCGAAGATGTTCGTTTTTTCCTTGGATACTTGTTTGGAATTTTTGTCCTACTTGAGGCTCCAATTTGACGTTTTTTTTTTTCTTTCTTGTTGATGATATTACCTATCGACGCTTTAGATATCACAAAACCATGACTCTCGCATCGTTTTTGGATAACGGAGTATGCATATTTCTCTTCGGAAAAAGCGTAAATGTAGCCTTCGAACCACTGCTTTGCTAAATTCGCCATTTTGAATAAAAACTAAACTTTCAAGCTACAGACGATAATTTTGACTTTTAGAAACATAGTACAATTGCAATTACTTCTTTTGCAGCAAACGATTTTTTATTACCGCTTACCAAAATCGTCTAAAAAATGTGCGAACAGCCTGTGTAGGTGAAAACAATAATGAAATCTTACAACAAAGAAATGATAGTCTTGTATTATTTTTTAGTAATTTCTTTTTACGTCATTGGAATTATCAGTTAAGTATCAAATTAATTTTAGACTTTTATTTTAACTGAAAGTTTATTAGTTAATGGATTAGAATTTTGTAAAAGCTTTTACAACACTCTAGATATGCTCGATCCCATTTAAAGTTTTTCGTAAGCAATAAGTCGAATTACATATCGACTCAGTCTTTTTAACTGACAGAAGCAACACAGATTAACTTGTTTTCAGTCGATTCTTCAACGTAAAAGAATTAGAAAGAGGACTTTGCACTTTTCCTCCCGTCACTAATTCAATGATTCTTAAATTTATAAGGATTTTTAACAGAGCATAAAAGATGAAACAATTCAATTCTTGGATATAAGTGCAATGAATATGTCGCAGCATATGGATAAATATAGACATGAGTTTCCTTTTACAGCTCGAATAAAATCCGTGAAATTGAGACATTATTAGCAAATTTTAATCTAGTCACTCCTTTGTGATTAGTGTTGCTTTTCCAAGAAAGACTTAAGTAAGGAAAAAAATAACTCTCCCCCTCATTAATATCATACATTAAAGAAATAATTTTTTAAGAAATTTATTTCCTCTAACTGCGCAGCTTGAAGGAATCAACTGTGTGATATCTTTGAAGAGTACAAATAATAAAATTAAGATTATTACAAATGAAACCAGTGTTTCGAGTACAATTCGTAATCGCAGTAATTAATAATTGAGCAAATTTTAATACACATTTGCACATACTGCATGAATTTAGAATGGCATAAAAAGTTATTTTATTTATTATAATTAAAATATCTATTATTATTATAATAGCTTTAATTATACAATAGCCAAAAATTTCAAATGAGAAGAAAAGATTGCTTACCTTTTTCCAAAACAGAAATGCTTCCGGTAGAGTTCCGTTCTTTAAAAAAGTTTTTAAAAGTTAAAGAAGTTTTTGAAGAAAAGAAACTCTCTATTTTTTTACACTTTTTAGCATTTTTTTCTAAGCCATATTTTTTTTTTCAGGGCGTAACATTTTAAGCTATTTATATTAACAAAACACAAATTAAAGCATTATTTCTAGTCACACAACACAAATAACAACAACCGCAAAATTTGCAGAAAAACATAGTAACTTCCGAAGACGTTAGATCAGATCCGTTGCTTTTCACTTTCTTTTCTCATGATCAATTGGGCTGGACCCCTGGTAGTTTATCCCTAAGGGCTGATTGGACCTCCTAAATAGTGATTCCAACAATTTAGTAAAATGCTTCGGTTCTATTCTTCGGCAAGCCTTTGTTCTTAAACAGAAAAAGAGTGCGAAGCGTTTGTGCCTACGTTTTGTGTTATTTTTAGATGTTTACGTTTTTGCTTAAAAAAAAAAAAAAAAGAATAGAAGCTTTAAAACTGCAAAAAAATACAATTTCAAGAATTTTACAAAAGCGGCCGAGCGGTAAAAACGCTGAATACTGGTTGTTGGGTCCGAGGTTCGAATCGCACGAACGGGCTGGCTGCATTGGCGTTTTCGTGGTTTTCCCCATGTGTAACGATATATACGAGCCAGTTTCCCTTAGAAAGTCCTCCACAAAGGAGTAGAAGCTTTAAAACTGCAAAAAAATACAATTTCAAGAATTTTACAAAAGCGGCCGAGCGGTAAAAACGCTGAATACTGGTTGTTGGGTCCGAGGTTCGAATCGCACGAACGGGCTGGCTGCATTGGCGTTTTCGTGGTTTTCCCCATGTGTAACGATATATACGAGCCAGTTTCCCTTAGAAAGTCCTCCACAAAGGCATCCCTCCCTTTAGGCAGATAGCCCTCGTGTGCTTTGCCATAATTGAATAACCTAACCTAACCACTTGTTTTATACTTTCTCGTAATCGGCAATTATCTGATTATTTGTCCCAAATGCAGACGCACACGAAATAAAAATAAAATAAAATATTTGGCAGGGAATGAACTACCTTCGTATTTAGCAGCTACCCTATTAAATCATTTTAATTTACAAGAATTTAAATTGCTAGATGACTACGAAGATAAAATTAATGTAAAAAACAGTCAATAAAAATTATTTTACTGTGTCTCCTTCCCGCTTTTGTGCAATATTTAGATAACAAGTAGCAATTCTTAAAACTAAATACCACAACTTATTTTTTTTTTCTTTCTTCTTCTTTTTTTAATACTTATTTTCTTTGAACCATTATGCTTTTAAAGGTGTCTTCTTGTTTCCGAGATTCGTGTTTCCATGGTTGTGAAAAACGTTCCATTAAAGTTAATACCCCCACTATGTACCCCCCTGGGGGGTCGAATGAGCCTTGGCATCCGCTAAAATGTAGAAAAGCAAAAAATTTTTAGAATAAAAAAAATAATTTTGAAAAGAAATAATCAAAAAAATGTTTACGATCTCAAATCTTTGCATGAGAGAGATAGATGTTCAAACTCTACGATGATTTTGGCAATGAACCAGAAAATCGTTTCCTAAAGTAAAAAACTATTTTTTACCAAAATTCTGCATAAAGGTAAGTTATAATAGAATCTTCCAGAATCGTTTTATTCGTTCTGAAACGAAGTTTTAAAATGACGTTCTTTCTTCTAAAACGACTTCTTCCTTGGTCTTAATTGCACCTTTGCATCTTTTAATTCTTTCATTTATGCAAATCCAATGAACTAAATTTTCCCTATTTTTGTTCCGAATTCGATACTGATAACCTTTATCGAGGGCTAAAGGTTTTTTTTTTTCTTTTAGTTTCAATAATGTCTAAAACATCCATATGATTGAGCTAATTTTGTAGCATAAAATAACAGCTAATATTGTAGCAGAATTAGAAATAGAATGAAACTAAAGATTTCGAGAGGAGCCAAATCTAACGAAGAAACTGCCCGGCTCTTTTTAATGACTCATCCAGACACCTCCTGAGGAATTTGGGAGGGGGATTGTACCAATACGTTGACTGTATCCACCGATTTCGCGGGAACAGGAGGAATTTTCAAGACCGCGGAAAGAGGAAACGTGGAAACAGACGTAATTCGCTTTTAAATGCTTGGTCCGAAATGAAAGGGCTTTTCTTCTTTAGTAACATTAAGCTTGATAGCTAGAGGGAAAGTGGAACGGGATAAGGAGGGCTATTCAAAGCTGTAAGAGAATAAAGTTTACGACTTGAAAGTGTCACATAACCTTCGAAGTACTTTGCCGCGGCTTGCTTGCTGGGGAGGGGTGACCTTTCCTAATTTTACTTCTAAACGGAAAATCGTAAGTTTTCCGATCAACCTTTGTTAATCATATGAATTTTTTGGGAAGCTGGAAAGCAATATTTTAAACTTAAGACTAACTTAACTATTGAAAATTATTTAGCATTTTTAAGCATAAGTAGTGGTGAAGCGGGATTTTGCTCGGGAGGCCCAGGGCAACCCTCTCCCCCGGCTACGCGCCTGACTTATAATATAAAAATCAACTGCCTAACGATTTGGATGAACTAAAAATTGTTTCTCTTTCCAATACTTACAATGTATATGCATTGCAATTAGGAGCGCAAGAAAGAATTCATTTGTTTGGTCTAGGTAACCTGATAACAATGAGGATGAGTTTTTTTTTTTTTTGAAATACCAGAAGATTTATAAATGAAAGTTTTTATAGATATTTTAGTTTTTATAGAAGATAGCACATGAATAATAAAGGATTAAGTGTTTGGATAAATAAAACACACAATTGATATTTGACAAAATTTGCAAACAACAGAACGTTTAATATTTAATTCAGCGTTCTATAATTAAATTACTATATTTCACATATATTTTGCCATAAATTCAACAAGTGTTTTCATGTAGTAACAGGCAATTTTATTCCCTCTCTTCATCATAATTATTTTTAGTTATTTTTGTAAGAAATACTATTATATTTACTTTTTCTGTTTTCCAGTTAATTCTTTACATGCTTGATAAGGTTTGAAGAATGCTGAGAAATGTTGATACATTCACGACAATCAACATTTAGAACTCTACATTTTGAATCACTTTCATGGTTAACTTAAATGCAGTTTTGTGGCACATATTTTCAAAATTCCATTCTGTATCTGCATATTTTTATGCTGCTTTGGAGTACTGATATGTGTAAAAATTAACTTTTCACACAAATTGCAATAAAACATCCCCTAACCTTTGTTTTTAATGGTAAATAAAAGGTTCTTTTTATTTTTTATTTAATCGTTTGCATAGGACCTTACATCACATTCTAATTCATCTCATCTAAATATACTAAATTCATCATCTTCTGCAAGTGTTACACAAATATGTTAAATGCATTCCAAATATGTTAAATGCTTGCATATCATGTATTTTGCACATGCCAGATGCATAATCCTTATTTTCTTATTTACGAAGAATTTTCTTCTTGCCTTTTGGCCATTGTATCCATATGCTGATAAATCTGGCAGAGTTCAAACTTGCATTACAATATGTTCTTCTAATTCAGATACAAGTCTTATAGCAATAAGCTTAGGTTTTGTTTTAGTTCTTTGTGTTAAAAGCACTTTATTTTAACAGCTTTGAGATACTTTTTAATGTTTTTACCACGTTCCAAAGGGTGCAGAATTAAATTTCTATTAGGTCATTCAGAACAAGATTAAAAAATCTTGAAGGCTTAGGGTAAAACCTGTTACTACCTTCCCTCTAGCTGCTTTAACACCGTAAATATCATGCATGGATGGAAGTTCTATTTCTTATAAAGTATATTATGGAAAAACGTTATAAATTTTTTCATTCTGAAGTTATTTAAACAAACAAACAAAAAAAATGTTTTGGACATTTTGTTTTTATGGTTACAGTTTAGTATGTATTGCACGAAATGTGAAAAACTGAAGTCATATCTTTAATGCATTTTTGTTTTCAAATAAATTTAAAAAACACTGCAAAAACAAATTTGAAGCACTAGCATTATCGGTGTCAGTGAGTTGTGTGGCTGAAAATTTTTAATCTAGTTTATACATTCAATTTCAAAATATTATGTGTCATTTGATGCCCATTATTTTATTCAAGAAATCAATTTATATTAAATAGTTTGATTAATTCCCTAAAAATAAGATTGTGTGCGTAATTTTGTCAAAAATATGCATGCTTGAAATAATATCTTAATCTAGTTTATAATTCAGTTTTAAAACATGGAGGAATAAAAGGTTTTTTTTTTTAAAATTTTTTATTGTTGTTCTGTTATGTGGAGCGGATTCGGAAATGTATGAACGTCTGTTTGCATATATATGTTCATATATGTGCATATGTATACACACATGCATTTGTATTTACAAATATACATGCATACATAAACATATACGTATATACATTTCCAAATTTGGTCCTGGTAACAGAACAGTACCTTGTTTTTAACGTTTTTTTTGAATATTTTATAAAATATTAAGCACTTTTTTGAATTGCATATGATTTTAAGATTCGACTTGTAGCTGAAGACAAAATATTGTCATTCAGTCAAATGCTTATGATTGCTTTTAACATTTTCTCATAAATATTCTTAGAATTTTATTGTATTTTAGATATTATGTAAACTGAACATGAGAATTTTAGGAAAGCTGAAGAATTTGAATAGCTATCATAATACATGTACTTTTCATAATCCTCATTGTTTTAGAAACCAATGAACCATTATTATATGCTGGTTTATTTTACAGCCATATATAGTTTAATATTAAGTTCATGTTACTGTAGTATTATCATTATTATATAATTATTGATTTTTTTTTAATCTTGCAAGTTGTCTAACATTCAAAATTATTACTACAAAATTTTAATAATAGTTTTGCATGAGTTGACATGAGCTGTCTGGTAAGAAATAAAATAAATTTGTGTTTGAATGATATGCATTTCTCTTAATGTTTCATTAAAGATGAGATGGAAAAATAAATGCTATCCAGAAACGTGAACTTTTTACCTGAAATAACAAGCTATACTAAATATTAATTATTAATGTTTGTATTATTTTAGAAATGATCATTATTAAAGTTTCCGTTCCCTTTCCTTTGGTTTTGAAGAAACTTATAATAAAGAAAATCATAACTGATATTTAAATAACACTTTTATTTTTTAAATACGTACACTTCTATTTGTCAGGACTGAGTATTCTGTGCATACTTTTTTCGAACATGGTCTTAACCGTGTAAAGTCCTGATCTTGAACAGGGAGCTGAATGCAGCTATGTTCTGTGGTAGAATAACTGTGGTAGAATAACTGCACGCAAAGAGGGTTTAAAGTTACCCTTTTATTAAACGACTAATTACAGCCATTTCCCAACTCGGAAGGGATAACAGAGAATAATGACCGCGCTTGAGTCTAAACTGAACAATCAAATAATTTAAAATAAAGTTAAGAAGAAAATTAAGTTTCTCTCAGAGCTATAAACGCGAGGTTGGCCGCTATGCTAAACGATCAATGGTGCGTAGCAAGATTTAGCTAATACTAACGCACTTAGATTCTTCAATAAGTAATAGCGTGACAGCGCTAAGGCTTAGAACTTAAATACTCGCTAGTCAGGAGGATGTCGAACAGAGCCGCAGTGATCTGAGACTGAAAGCTCTCTCACACCGAGAAATTCCTTGCTAACCTTTTAAATACAAAACTTGGCTTCACTTCAAATTAGCATAAAGCTGAAACGCGCGCTCATTCTAACAGGCAGTTGAAATAAGAGCTCATAGGAAAGAAAAATTAAAATAAAACTTTGTTAGTTTAAACTAAAACCTTACATATTTTTTAAATATGTATTTCCGTTATATGCATAAATGTATTTAGCATAAACTGTCATTCAATAATATATTTTATTTTGACTCATATTTTATATTTTAAATCATGAATTATAAGTAAATATATTTCTCATTTGTGTTTTCGTTGTGTGTTAGGAGGAGGGGGAGGAAAGACTGCAGTGTTTTAATTAAGAAAATAAATAAAACATTTACACTAATGTTTATTGAAGCAATTAGTACTGTGTGATTTCCAATCATTGAATAATTTAAAAATATATTGTTCATAAGGAAATTTGCTTGTATAGTTTCTAAATTAAGTTTTTTAACACAAGCTTAAATTTGAATTGTTTTCTGAATTATCAGTCAGGCCAATATTTTTTTAAATAGGATACAAATTTATTTCTCCGAGTATATTATAATGAGCTCATTTAAGTTCATTTTTTATATAATTGTTGACAAATGTAGTATGTACGACAAGGATGTCAAACTCGCGGCCCGCATGCGGCCCACAACAAATATTTTTGCTGCCCGGCCAATCTATCGGCAAATAATAATATATAATAATAAAATAACATATCGACGAAGAAAAAAATGAAATGTTTACTGCTAAGTAATTAACGATAATTTATTCAGTGTTGTTAGATTACTCACAGCGAGCTGACACACACACTACTTAAATTACAAATGCGTGTGAGTAGTTGCGTTCAGCTACTTTCGGCTTTTGGGGGACACGTGCCCTCAGAACTTGTACGCATCCCCCGATAGCCGAATGTGGTCGAACTCATGGTCTCAATTTTCCAATCATAGTTTTGTACGATATATTGGTGCATGCATGTGCATGCACTTTGCTTTATTATTAATTATTACTTAATTCCTATTGTTACGGATTTCATAGTTATTTATTTAGTTAGTTTTTTTTATTTAGAATTGTAATTAGATTTGCTTCATGCTGCCTTAGCAACGCAGACGATTTTTGAAAAGACAGTTGCGTTGGAAGGTTAAAAATAGAACAGCGCGTGCATTTAATACCTAATAAATAAATATCTCGTAATTGCGGTTGCCATCCACAAAAATCCAGATATTTATAGATGTTTCCAGTATATTCGAGAAATTAATTATAAAGCTTATAAAAGCCGAGAACAAACAACTCAACTCAGTAGTAGCTGTAGTTCTAGCGAACTGTTTGTTTACTTAATGCTGTGATTGATTTGTAGCGATTTCGCTGTGAGATAGAATTAGTTTCTCTGTTTTGAATTATTTTTGCTAAACGTTTGACATCTGTTAGAATATTTTTGAAGAAATATTTCAGCATTTTGATTTATCTCTTGTGGAAAGAATAAATTTTTGTTAACTTTTTAACGTTAACCGTGTTTATTCCAATGTGTTTATTCCAGCCCTTTATATTCAGTATGTCTATATTAAAACCAAGTGGTAGTAAAATTAAATGAAAAATCGCTGACGAACATAGAATATTCCAAGTAAAATGGGAATTCGAATATTTTTGCTGTGAAATAAAAGATAAAATAATCTGCTTGATATGTAATAATACTATTAATGTACTAAAGTTATACAATATTAAACGTCATTACGAACAGCACAAATCGAAATATAACAATTACGAAAGATTAATGAGAGAAGAAAAGTTGAAGGAGCTCAAGTTAGGAGTGAAAAAGCAAGAGTCCATGTTTAGTAAAGTATTGCAAGAAAGTGAAGCGGCGGTATATGCAAGCTACGTCTTGTCCGAGTTGATAGCTAAAAATTCGAAGCCTTTTACTGACGGTGATTTCATCAAGGAATGCCTAATGAAAGCTGGAGAAATTGTTTGTCCTGCAAATGTGAAGGCTTTTCTATCAATTTCATTGTCTCGAAATACAGTTGCGGAAAGAGTTACTGATTTAGCAGCGAATGTAAGTGATCAGATCAAAGCAAAATCATCTAGTTTCGAAAGTTTCTCCATTGCCTGTGACGAGGGCACGAATATTAGTGGCAAAGCTCAATTAGCAGTGTTTCTTCGTTCTTGTGACAAGAATTTTAACATTTTTGAGGAATTACTGGAACTAATACCGATGCCTGGTACTACCACAGGAGAAGATATATTTACTTGTGTTTTTGGACTTCTGCAGAAATACAACCTACTTTTGGCAAAATTAAATTCTGTAGCTACAGATGTCCTCCATCAATGACCGGGAAAAACAAGGGCTTCGTAGCATTACTAAGAAAAAAACTTAGTGAAATTCATGGTTCAAACATTCATCATTTGCATTGTATTATACATCAAGATGTTCTATGCACGAAAGTAATAAATATGGAGAATGTTTTGTCATATATAAAAAAAGTTATAAATTTTATAAGATCTCGAGGTTTAAATCAGCCTCAATTCACTGCTTTCTTAAGTGAGTTAGATAGTGAATATTCGGGTTTGTCCTACTATACCGAGGTACGTTGGTTATCTTGCTCCAAGATTCTCAAACAATTCTGGGATTTGAAAGAAGAAATATGTCAGTTTTTAAAAATGAAAAATCAAGACGTAAGTTTGTTTTACGATCCAGTATGGATACAAGATTTATCTTTCTTGGTTGATATAACCAAACACTTAACCGATTTAAATTTATCGTTACAAGGAAAAATCATATCATTACGAACATGTTTGACATAATTAGAGCACTCAAATGTCAACTTGTTCTTTGGGAAAAACAACTTAAAAATGAAGATTTGACGCACTTCCCGACGTGCAGCATGAACAAATCAAGTTTAGATGATACTTGTTCGTATCAAAAATACGCAGAAAAAATTGCAAATTTAACAATTGAATTTGAAATATATTGTTCATAACGGTGTGCCGCACAGAACGAAGAAAGGGAATGACTGATATGCAAAATGACCAATTCCCTCCCCGGTACTTGAACCTCGAATGCGCCCCGAGTTGCTACTGTTACACCACAAAGGCATGCAGAAAGGAGGGGAAAATACCTTATATACTCTCCCTTTTGAAAGGCAACTGGGGCTTGGGTAACCGAATCGTCAAATCCTGGTGGTGAAGAATCGTCATCCACTTCCTTTTAGTTCGGGCGCTATTGTAGAGTCATCAGTTTGTTTTTTTTGATGCAGGAGTCGTGAATAATGAGCAATGCTGTTCTTAGGATTCGAAACTAAACCTTTCCAAAACTCGTCATTGCACCCCGAAGGCACGCAGAAAAGTAGGAAGAAAATACCTTATAGGTGGAGCACCAAGGGAGGCAGTTTGGGTTTTGCAAGATTTTCTTCAAATCGAAACTTTTTGCATTTTCTATGAGGACAACCGAAGTTGAATTAAAATATTAAATAGCGACAGAGGAAGGGGAAGAATTAAAGACTTTTTTCCCAATGGCGAGTTCTTGCTTTCTTGGTCTTTATTATTGAAACACGGAATGGGTGGGACACGGTTGCCTCCTCTGAAGGGACTGACAAATTACATCCATACTTCGATCATAACCTGGGACGGCAGGTTGGCAGTCAGAGTCACTGACCACTTTTCCTTCTGTGCGGCAGAACTAAACACATCGCCAATAGATATTGTTTCATGAAAGATTTTGTTGGGGTAAAAACAATGAACTCCAACCTCTGCCCACTGAAGAACTGATTGCTCTGATATTAGGCAGAAAGAAAGACATTAGACACAAGGAAACTAAAAGCTTTTAGCAAAACCTTCGATTATGTTAAAGATGTAATTTCACGTTTTGTATCTGTAGAGTCTCAGATTATTGAGAACCATAAAGAAAATGAAATTCTAACTGAAGCTAAGTGACTTATTGCTTTGTCCAGTAGGAGACAGAGAGTGTAGGAAGGGTGTAAACGATTCTTTTATTAAAACTCAGAAATTCAACAAAACACACTTCTTGTGCTCACAAAGCCAGTTAGCATTTATGAAGTAATTCCCCGTTAAAGGGAGTAATACCGGGATGATCCTCACGGTTCTGAAAACGCTTAATCGGAAAGCAGTTAAAAAGGCACTAAAGAGGAATAACCCATGTTCTAAAAGAAACTTGCTGGAAAAGTAGGAATACAGGGACAAGTCTATTTAACATTGAGTAAATGGCTATCTTGCTAAATTGGCGAAATATCGCCAAGCTTTCAATGGTATGGGCAACTGATTTTTATCGCCAATTTTTGGCGAGACTTCGCCAAACGTCGCCAAACCTGGGAACCATTTGGCAGCATTTTGGTCCTGTCTGTGTTTTACTGTAATAGGCATAGTAAGTGAATAAATCTGATTAATTTGTCTGTGGCTGTAACCGTAACTTCTAGTTCTTTCGAGAAGCGGAAAGTACAAGAAATATCTCTGCGGTCGGATGAAAACTGTATAAGACCGGGGGACAGCATCTGCTCTGAGTTGTACTGCGAGTAGTTGTTGATGCTTTGAACACCGTTACTAGTATTTCTGTGGAAAGTTCCAGAACACTCAAGTGTTTCTTTTGATGAAATAAATTTTATGAACCTATAATCAGACGTATGTATATTCAATATGTTACGAACCCGTACACACGCAGCATTGCTACAAATAAGAAATTAATTATGAGTGGCATTAAAGAACTAACTACATTTAAAAGAAAATTACTGATTCAAACTATTTCAAGAAAATTCCGTAACTTGTTTTTTTTTTTTTACTTTTGGTAAAGATTCTTTTCTGCACAATTATTGTTTCGATTCCAGGAATTTTGCTTTCATCAATTTAGCTTGCCCGCCTAATTTTACGCTGGCCAGTGCTAGTATTATTCTTTGCTTATTTATTTCAAATAGGTAAAATTTTACAATATATAGATAGGATCGTACTTTATTGAAAACGCGAATCTATGTTAAAGTTGCAGTTAGTTCAATACAGTCTCTGCTTTTAGAACACGTCGCCCTTCGAGATACCGCTAATAGTCGACATGAAGTTTTGTTGTATATAATCATGTCTAAAAAGAGTTCAACAGTCATTCACTGGTACCTTTTAAACTGACATTTTAGGAAATTTCAAAGGTTCCCCAAAGTTTGAGAAAAAGTTGTGCATTTATAGCTTGAAAAATGAAAGTGCACGGATCACTGAAAAATACTGTAGCATAGAAATCCAGGAAAACAAAGAGAAATTTTGATTCAAATCAGTATTAACATAAGTTATTCAGTTACAAAAATGAACCTGAGGTGAAGTAGGCATTTCCTATTTTCAGAAAAATCATAAATTTGTATTCTAACAATTAGAATTTGTTTATTTAAAACAAATACTCAAGCGAATAGCAAGTGAATATGCTATTTGATGGTAAGTGCTATGAAAACAACTTAAAAAATCCGTCTAAATTTCGACGTCCTGGAATCTGTGATGATCGCAAAAATGCGCATTATTCAATCGTGCAAAGGACTGAGAGGCTGGTTAAAGGAAAACGAAGATTTCTTGAGGGAAAAAAAGAAGAGACAAAGAAGGAAATTCTTTCAGATTATAATGGTTTTAGGTAACCGGTTTCTTTTTATTTTAAGTTATGAAATTTTGATGGACTAAGGATCATTATGATAATTTTGTGTCATATTAAAAAAAATATTTTTCATGGTCACTCCTAGAAATTTATCCTCGATTGCCTTTTGAAAAATCCGGTCACTTTTTGTAAATCTACCAGGAAAAAAAAAAAAAGAGAGACAGAGAGATGCTGCATTAAACCGAATTTTTTGTAGAGAATGTTCTTGTATATTACCAAATATAACATAGCAAATTTTTAAACATAAAGTATTACAATAAAATTCCAATGAGAACACGAACATTTCTCCCAAGACAACTATGGCTGTAATACAGAGATTCAATAGTCTTGGTAAAGAATATCCTATGCCTTTAAAGATTATTAAAGAATGATAAACCTCTTTTTTGGATGTTCGCTATAAAGGCGATAAAATTTCATATTTTATTATTAATTTTTTTTTTGAATTTCATATCATTAAAACTCTTCTGTTGACAAAAAATACGCTAATTGATTAAATCCAGCTTTAAAAGTTTCCATTTTAATCTTTCAAATAAAAAACTTCATTCAGTCACCGAATCCAAAGTAAAAAATTTAAACAGAAGTAAAGTTTTTATAAAATAATCTTTTGTTTCAACTCGTAAAATCATCAATGATTGGAAAGGAGAAAAATCTCACGTAAACTTTATTTCAAAGATTTTTTTCAGCTCTATCCGATGATGCAAAGTGTAAAAATTTTTGAAATTTTTAGATTGTTAGTTAAATGAAAATATGTGCAAAAAATTGTTTCAGCGTTAAAAAATATCAAACTTTGAAAAAATAACTTCACCACATTGTATTGTTATTCATGAAAAGAATGCGCACGAAACTTAAACTCGATAGCAGAAAGTTTTATAAAATTCGATGACACTTTTGAATCATAAGGACAAACACCAAGAGTTTAGCTAAATGAAAGCTTGTAGCAGCGGTCGCCAAACTTATGAAGCTGCTGAGCTACAAAATCATTTTTAAATCCTACTGCGAGCTGCCAACCAAAAGAGCTGCCATTTTTTAAAAAAAAAATCTTGCTTTTATTTATTGCCTATAACTTACATTTCTAGTAAATACAAAACCAATCTAAATTAAACTGTATATATAGATATAAAATCTGAAATTGATTTGTACATAAGAAAGAAACTGAAGTGTAGTTACTAATAAATAATAAGTGTAATGATGGATTTTTTTATCAGACTTATTAAATTAACTTTAATTAGAAGGATGGAACTCTTTTTTGTCATTAACCTATTTTTTAGGGTTGGGAGAATAGGTAGTGGCTGCCATTCGACCACAGTTGTCCAAGTGTTCATCAGGGAGTCTGTTTCTGTCTTATTTTTAATTTTCATACGGGAAAAAGATATCTCACACAGATATGTAGAGCTGAATATTGCCTTCACTTTGAGACAAACCTGAACCAAAATTAGGAAAAACAGGCCAAATATTTTCAGAGCTTGAAGAAAGCAATTTTACAGATGTATCACCTTAAAAACCAACCAGTTCCAACTCCACTGCAGAATTATCTTCTTGAAAATCAAAATGCTCCATAACACAAATAGAGAACTCTTCAGCATTAATCTCTATAAAAAGCGATTTGACAAACAATTGAAATCTTTCTGAAATCTTGGGAGCGTTTTTTTGAATTCACCACTTGCGAACTGATGCACTTGTATAGTAGCATATACACACATTTGTCCTTTACCTGGATAAAGAAGTAATCGGCTTCTCATTCTGAATGAATAAAAGTGATAATTTTTTTGCTTGAACACGCCAAGATTGACTTACGCATTGATAACGTGCACAACCTCATGCGTATACAATCAACTAAGAGATGAAGCTGACATTGGCGATTGCGCGGGATGAACAAGCAGCTTTTAGCGTCACGTTAGTGGAGAAATCCAGGTTAGCCAACCGGAGCGTTAATGGGATCTACCGAAAATGTCCCCGCTAGCTACTAGTAGTTCGCAATCGACGGTTTGTCGATAACTGTAATAGTAGTTAACACCGGTGATACTTCCCTGCCTGAAACGTATGCCAGCGGTGAAAGCTGTTTTATAGGCGAAAGCTTTTCCCTGAATTTCAGAATCATTTTGAAATACTTGCACATTCCGCAATTCCTTCTATATATCGTATTGACGCTTCTTTAGAAATGGGTTCAACTAATTTTTGAGACAATTATTTATGTATAGTTGTTCATACAAAATAAGTATGAAAATTGTTCTTTTATTGATTTGTTATGTACCTTTTTTCTAGTTTCCTTGTTTATTTTCGTGTATTTTTTGATTCAGGTGCAGCTCACAGAAGAAATAATAGAAAGACCTCTTCCTCCTACTACGGCTGACGCAGTGCCGCTAAACTCTGGTAGCTAAAGGGGTGTGACACTTACATCCACAGCACGTTACCTTGACAGTGGTTTGGTAGTACTTCCACACATGACATTTCCGCACAAATCGAAACTCAGAGACACTTCCGGAAAAAACAAACATTTATTACTGGATGGGTAATAGCAGTTTGTATAGTTTATTTACACTAAGTAGTAGTCTGCGATTTTGATCTTTGCTACTGCTGCTGCAGAAGAAGAAAAGAAAGCGTATTTGGACAAGAAATTGGGTAAAACGCCAGAAAATTCATGGAGCCCACAATACCCTGTTCCAAGAGCTGCGTTTTGAAGACAGGGTGGAATTTGGCAAATATCTACGAACGAATTTTGATTTTTTTATTAAACTTAGTGAGCAGCAAAACTAAAAAGCAGGATACGATTATGCGTTCTGCAATCTTACCATCTGAGAGGCTGGAAGTTGCTTTATGATTTCTAGCTGTTGGTAAGTTTGTCAGGACTGAGTGTTCTGTGCATATTCTTGGCAAACATCTTAGTGAAACTCCTTACGTCCTGATCTTGAACAGGGAGCTGAATGCAGCTATGTTCAGTAGTAGGATACTGTGATTAAGTTGGAGAATAACTGCACTTGAAAAGGGATTTAAAATCCTCTTTTATTAAATCAATATTATTTACAAATCACTTCCCAACTCGGGAGGGATACAGAAAGTACAAGACCACACTTGGGTCTAAAATGAACAATCAGCTAAAATTAAGCTAATGCTAAATAGAAATTAAATTAATCTTTGCTCACAGAGCTATACGCGGAGTTGGCCTCTAACTAAATGGTGCGTAGCAAGATTTACTAATACTAGAGCACTTGGATTTATTTCAATAAGCAATCACGTAGCAAGCACTATGGCTTAGAATTTAACTGCTAGCTGGTCAGGCGAACGTCGAATAGAATGACCGTGATCTGAGACTGAAAGCCCTCTCACACTACGAGGTTTCTACCTCTCGTTTAAATGGTCGTTGGCTCCACTTCAAATTAGCATAAAGTTGAAAACGCGCGCTTCTTCTAACGGGAAGTTGAAACATGAGAAGAGATAGAAAGATTTAAATTAAAATAAAACTTTGTTAGTTTAACTAAAACCTTACAAGTTGATTTTGATTTTATTAGAAATTAATTAAATGATTTTGGTAAAATTAATAAATCATATGAACTAAAACTGAAATACAAACAATAATTCTAATCAATATTTTAAAATGTTTTTATTATTATGTTACAGGGTGTTTCTATTCAAATTTACAGTATTTGTTTAAGATACCTAAACAAACATTGTCAAGGCTGATACCAGAAGTATTGGATGCTTTATGGGAATGCATGCAACATTACATAAAGTTGAGTTAAAACTTAATCTGTTAATGTGATATATGAGATCTTCTAGTTCATGAACTTTTAATTAAAGAAAAAGGTTCTTTTATACAAGGATCAGGATACCAATGTTAAGTCTATTTCTTATAAAATTTGTAAATATTTAATTAACTTCAATGCTCGTTTTCCTTGAAATGTGATTCATTTAATAAGGTATTACAGCAATGTAATATATAATTTTCTATTTACTGTTATTAAAGTAGTAAAATATAACAGTTGCATCGTGATGCTATAACTGGTAAGTTTGAAGATTTCTAATTTTCTTTCTTTCTTTCTTTTCTTTTTTTTTTTTAGAGTTAACTTATTGATGAAGTACTAGCAGAGATTTAGTATAATAATTAAAATTGCATTACTCATAACATTCCTTTAAAATGTAATTTACTTCTTGGTTAACTGAAAATATATATTTCTTAAAATTTTTGCAGTGTTTAGTAAACGCTAAATAAATCACCAGAAGATACAGAAATTGATACAAGTAAATTCAGAATCTATGCCCAAACTAGATTGCTTTATAAGGAATTGTATGAATATATATGAAGCAAATTTTATCGCAGCTTCTTCTTAACAAACAAAGCTATCATTTAGAACATGGGCCAGTAACCTATTGCATCAGAAATTTGGAAGTTCAGAAAACACCATACGGATTAAATGCCTTTCCAAGTTATATTTTCTACATTGGTGTGCAAAAATTAAGGACGAAGTCGAAAAATTAGCATATCAGCTGAACGAAGAGGCAGAGCGGACAGAAAGACCAATCAGGAGATTAAGTAAGGTGATGTACTGTAGCACATACGCAGATATGCAGGTAGACGTAATGGGGGAGGATCTGAGTAGTATAAAGCATGTTGTCGGTGTAAGATCAGTATTTCTGGCAAAGAGATTGCACACCGTATAGCAGTTAAAATCACATCGAGTTGCTGCCTCAGCGAGAAATGGCGAATAATTAATCTGTTAGACGACATCTGGATGCTTTTACCCGAGGTCGAATCATTGGGAAGTTGGAGGAAGGCCGCAGTGTGACAAGTGTGGCTGCAGAGTTCGGAATTGCTCGCAGCATCGTTTCACGACTTTGGAGACAATTTCAAACCACAGGAACCGCTATCCGGAGGTTTAGTAGTGGTCGTCCACGAGGAACTACACCCTCAGATGACCGGTATATTGCCTTACGGGCCAGAAGAAACAGGCGGCAGACAGCGGGAGAAATCGCTAAACACACGACACAGGCGACTGGACGACCGATATCGCGTTTTACCGTGGCCAGAAGACTGCACGGTGGCGGTCTGTTTGCACGATGCCCTGTACGGTGTGTACCTCTAACGCCTGCCCATCGGAGAAGGCGTTCTCTGTGGTGCCAGGAACACCGGAATTGGAGAGTAAATGAATGGGAAATGATTTTTTTTTTTTAAATTCCAGATTGCTTTTAGATTTTCGCAGTTGATTGGCAGGTAGTCTGCGAGAGTTTTAAGTTTGTTTCATAGTAGCTTACTCTTTTGGATTTGTTCCCGCAATACCTAGGCATTTTCAGCTGTATACGGCCGGAAATGCTGTGGGATTTTATTTTACTCAAGTTAAATATACGGAAAACGAAATTCCTCCTTATTTAAGCATCCAAATCCAAACCATGTGCAGTCTGTGAACACTATCGCTAATTTCATGTTAATGCAAATTTTCAGTTTTGTGCTTATTCAAATCCGTAGTTTCATGTTAATGCAAATTCTAAAGAGACAACCTGGAGCTGTATGAAAAGCAAACTAAAGATCTAAAGACTCCTCACCCTTAATAATCTCATTTAAATTTAAGGTTAATTATGTATGCAATATTCTTTAAATATATAAATATGCAATGCATGTTTATAAGTTATTTTAATTTAGAAGTATATTTTTATATTTTTTGTTAAGAAAATATTATGCATTTACAGGATTTATTAAATCTTTAAATTAAGATTTCTCATAACCATAATTGTTTTGCTTGCGTGCACGATTTTTCCGAAACCACTGGTCAGATTTAAAAAAACATTTGAATTACTTTATGAACCCTAAGTGACTTTAAAATGACCAACTTGTACGTCTCTGTCGTAAAAATGTTAGAAACTATCTTTAATTATATCGGGAGATACTTACTATTCTCGCCTTGACTTATAATAATTTACTTCAATGGCTGAAGAATTTAGTGTCTAGGGGATACTAATAAACTAGTCCGACTGCTAGATAACCTGAACATTTAATAGAGATACTCACAGTATTTACACACTATGAAAATGAGCACCAGGAACATGAATATTTACAAGAAAACTGTCACTGTAAAGAAAAATAGAAAAATAGGCCCTTTCATCTTTTTAACTCGCCCACATATCTTTTATTCATATTGTCATTGTCATTGTCATTACATGTATGGCCGTATGTCGCTGTTGCAAGGCACAAGGCACAAGATTCATAAGAGCAATGACCGGTGGCAAGAGGGGTCAGAATTGGAGAAAGGGAGTGACCACACGTCACAGAACGCAAGCGAACAGCAAGCCAAGGAGAGATAAAATCTAATGTAAGTGAAATCCTGACTATGTATGAGTGTATAAACACACATACAAATACATACAATTAATAAACAAAAGATACAAAGTATGACACAAATGATAAATTACAGCAGAATAACATATTAAAAAGATATATACAAGTATATACAGAAGATATTTTAAATAAATATCAAAGGTTGCAGGAATTTGGGTCCCTAGGTAGGGAAATTATCGTCTCTTGAAAGGTGCGCCGCATAGGGGCGGATTTTGACATCATCTTGTAATGGTATATAATCAAATACTTTGAAGTGTTGCATGTGCGGACAGATTAAGGCCTTATCATAGAAGTTGCGATTCTGTTTATGAAGAAATTCTTCGACTCCTTCAGTTTTTAAATTCCGGTGCAAGGTCTCATTAGAGACATAATAATGGCAATTAGTCATTAATCGAAGTGTTTTATTTTGGAGTATTTGCAGTTTATTTATTTTGGCGGATGTAATGGCTGTCCAGGTTGGGGACGCATACGAAAAGATCGACCTAACGATGGCAATATACTACAAGTGTCTTTTCCTGACAAGGTCCAATTTAAAAGCTTTTCCTAATAGAGGCTTGATACTTGTTATTGTGGCCCATGCTTTGCTGATTGCTTTTCTGACATAATCTTTCCAGTTAAATTTTGAATTAATAGTGACTCCAAGATATGTAGCTTTCTTCACAATAGGGATCTCCGTGTCAAATAACCTGAGTCGGGCTGTAACCGGTGTTCTGGTAGTTTTCTTTCTTATAATTATGAGCTGCGATTTGGACGCATTTATGGCAATACGCCATTTCTCGCACCAGTGTTCTATAGCTGGGGTGAGTTCTTGTAGTTTTGCAATTGCAGTATCTGCTCTAAGTGAGGAAACAGCTAACGCAGTGTCATCTGCGTAGCATCCTAAATAAAAACCTCTGTTAAGCTGGACTCTAGGAAAGTCGGCAACATAAAAATTATATAAAATAGGGCCAAGGATGGAACCCTGTGCTACTCCGGCATTGAGACGTTTGCACTCTGAGTGGTCGTCACCAATACTTACGAAGAACTTTCTATCATGAATGAAGGAGTAAAGTAGCAGAATTAAGTCTCTATCAAAATCAGCGGTATTCGACTTGAAGATAAGCCCCTCATGCCAGACGCGGTCGAAAGCTTTCGCCACGTCTAGCATGAGTAAGGCGACGCTCTGATTGTTGTGTAATGCAGCTCCAGTGAATTCAAATAATCTAGCCAGTTCTTTAACTGTAGAGAGGCCCTTCCTAAACCCGAATTGTTCTTGCGGAAGCCTGGACAGATAGGGCTCCATGCGTTTTAGTATCACCCGTTCAAAGATTTTGCCAAGGACCGGCAAGAGGCTAATGGGCCTGTAACCTTCGGGTTTTGTAATGTCTTTTCCTGGTTTAGTAAGAAGATATACCTTTGCAGTCTTCCATGTCCTCAGATTTACCTTTGCAGTCTTCCATGTCTGCGGAAAATAGTTTTAAGTTAGGCAGGCTCTTATGATGCTAACATATTTAGTTATAATTTTTATAGGTAATCTTTTGATCGCCACGTTAGTGATCGCGTTGCATCCCGGCGCTTTCCTATTTTTTAACTTTTTAATAATTTCAATAACTTCTACAGGAGATGTATAGTTGATCTTATTATGCTCTCCCGGGCCCGAGAACCAATCTTTAATTAAGTACTGAATGTCATAAGAAAATTCATAGTCGCAGGGTTCTTGATTTGGCATAAATTGCTGCTCTAAGTGTTTAGCCATTACCTCAGATTTATCTTTGTTCGTAAGAGCAATGGTATTTCCGCTGAAGATCTGTTTGTTGCAGGGTTTATTCCTCTTTAAATTTCTTGCAAAATTCCAGAATGTACTATCCGGCTCGTTGAAACTTTGAATTTTTTCGTTCCACCTTTCCTCCCGGTGTTCTTTAATGGAGTTTTTTGATTTCTCTTCTTAATCTATTTAAATTTCTTTTAACCCGAGGGTCCCAGGATATGTGCCATCGTTTTCGTAATTTATTCCTACATTTAATTAGCTCTCTAATATGTTTGGGTAATAATTCAGCAAACTGATCTGCAGGGATTTTCTTAGTAGCTCGGTTGTAAGCACTGAGGATGCTATTTGTCAGTTCATTAATTGCAGCGTCAACATCTTTATTGCATCTTAATGGTGTTATCTGCTGTGGGTTATTATATAAGGTATCATTGTAGCAATTCCAATCAGTGACACTCTTATATTTGGTGTCGTCGCATTTATTGGTGCCTAGGATGGCTATAACTGGCAAATAGTCCGAATGTCATATTTAGAATGTCTCCACGGCCTGGGTTAGACGGTAAATACGTATATTCAGTAGGAGCGTAAAAGTAAATCGGGTAGTTATTAATGAGTTCAAGGAGGATATCTCCATTACTATTGGATCTTCTGCATCCCTATTCAACACTCTTAGCGTTTAAATCTCCAGCCAATATGGTCTGTTTGTCATTTGGTAGCAGTTCTCTTAAGATATCTGGGTCAATTGCATTGGTAGGCGGGTTATATAGTGCAGTGAAAAATACAATTCCGTACAACGGGAGTAAAACCGATACAGTCACAGATTCCATTCCATTACTCCGATCTTCCTTGATAAGGCAAGCTTGGAGTGAGTACCGCCTCCTCTATAACTAAGTCTGTCACATCGAAAAACTCTATAATTTGGAATACGTAGACTATAGCAAGGAGTTGCGTAAGTCTCTGTAATAATCGCGATGTCAATATCATGTACTAATAAAAAGCGTTGGAGTTCCTGAATCTTATTAATTAAACTGTGCGCATTCCAGTTCATGATAATAATAGGGGCTCGTTTATTTCTCACTTGACCCATTATCTAATTTTTTATTTTCATTTACCTAATGAGGTTTACTCATATATATGTCTCCAGCGTTTTTGTACAAAAATAGATCTCCCAGACAACGTGAAGCGCCATCTGTCGGTCGCGAAAAATAACATTCTACAATTATGTAAAATAATTCATTCTGAAGTTAGGAAAATTAAAAATAAATAAATGAAAAATTATTTATTAATTAATTTTTTTTCAATAGAATTATAGTGTTTTTAGCATAGGACATTTTAATTCCGCAGTTTTTTTTTACTTCCTTGTAGGAAGTAAAATGAAAGCAATATAATGGCGAAAAATTTCTGGTATCATATTTCAACGAATATATCCATTTTGACCACTATCGAATGCAATTTAACGATGTTTTTGTGTGACACTTGTGCATAAGGACAAAATAAAGGACTCTTTTCCCTCAAAAAAAAAAAATTAAACTGTTTTAAAATGGATTGTGAAGAGAATTTTTCGTGGCTTACGTACGTACGCATGTATCTCACATAATTCAAAAACGGGTGGCCTCAGAACGATGAAGTTTTGTATATAGGACTGCTATAACATGTAGATGTGAATGGCCTATTTTGGTTGCAATCGGCCCCCAACAAAAGTATATAAATATATCTAAATATATATCCACTCTGTTACTCTGCTCAGTGAGCTCAGTTTCTTTATTCTTATATGTTTGTAAATTGCGCTTTTTTTAGCTTTAAAAATGATTGCATTATGTTAATTATCTTCTCGTTAAGGTTTTTACGCCTTTAGTGAATCTGCATGCAATATTTGTAGAACTATCACCAATTTAAAAGTTGTTTAAGTGTGGCCAAGCCTTATTATTATTACTATAGCAGAGGTATTTGCTTACATTTGAAATTTAGCAGAATAGGGCATTAGTTGCCAATCTAGAGAAACTAAGCTTCGCAACAACAAAGATAACGCCTTCTTTTTATTACTGCGATTAAATCATGCTTAATTCAGTCTGGAATTTATTCGAGGAAATAAGTGTTTAAGATTTACTTCGTAATTTCTAATATAGATATTTTGAGTTTTTACGTATTTTTGCCTTGTCGCTAAGTGAGAACTGAATTAATTGTCTGAGAAATACTGAATCGTCTGTGAAAAACTATTTTTTTTCTTTTGTTTGTTTAATTCCTTATCGTTTTAGATTCATTATAGTATTTGAATGGAGCATATGACAACGATTAGATAATTCCTTCAGGTGATATAATTTTTGTGCATTCTGAGTTATAAAATGATCGAGATATAACGCTGTTAAGTAAAGCTAGCCGCTCAGTGTCGCTATGGTAAACAAATATGGTGAATTTTAAAGATTGCATTTATGCTTTTGTGATTTATGGGCTATCGACGAAGTACATTTAATTCAATCCAATAAGTTTTAATGAAATGCAAGAAAAAATGCGTGTAATTTAATATTCCGTACCAGGTAGTCATGTGGTGTGTACATCAGAGTTTTTAATATATTAACTCTTCACGAATATCTACTTTTCACGTGCTTGCACGAAGTAAAGGAAGTATTGTAATCACGAAAAATTCCTAGTTTCATATTTCAACGAAAATATCTACTTTGATCACTATCGAATGCAATTTAACGGTGTTTTTGCATAATATCTGTACGCAAGAACAGAATAAAAGACTCCTTTTCCCCAAACAATTAGAAACTAATTTAAAATGATTTAGAAGATAATTTTTGTGGCCTTACATGTGCATGTATCTCGCATAAATGAAAAACGAATAGCCTCAAAACGTTGAAATTTTCTTTACACGACTGCTATAACAAGCAGTTTTGCACCTCATATTTTGGTTGCAATCGGCCGCAAAGTATATATATATATATCCACTCTGTTACTCAGCTCCAGAGATCTCAGTTTCGCAATACTTGTAAAGTGCGGTGTAAAGGCACTCGGCTTCATGTGCTCAGTTTTTTTCCACTTTTATATGTTGGTAAATTGCATATTTTTTTTGCATTGAAAATGATTGAATTATGTTATTCTTAGCTTCCCTTTAATATTTTTATGCCTTTAGTTAATCTGCATGCAATAGTTGTTAAATTATCAAAAATTTAAAAGTTGTTTAAGTGTGGCTAAGCCTAATCTTTTTTACCATATTTGTTTACACTTGAAACTCAGCAGAATAGATAATTAACACCTTCACTGTCTTTTTGCGAGTGGGACCGAAAGAAAACTTTTAGTTTTGTGCGCCGAAAAATCTGCCTTCTTACCTGTTGGCCCAATAGCTTTTTAATTGTTTTAACTGTATCTGGTGTTTTATGTTTTTCTATAACTTTCAATCTTTAATGAAGATATTTTGAGTTTTTATGTATTTTTGCCTTGCTGCGAAGCAAGAACTGAACTGATTGAGAAACATATCTCTAATTAAATTAGGGGACATAAGCTTAAATGAAATACAAGAAAAATGCGTATAATTTAATATTCTGTACAAAGAAATCATGTAGTGTACACATGAGTTTTTTTTTTTATTTAACTAAACACATTGATTTGTTTATATAATGATGAGCGCAGTACATAATACAGAATAATGTGGATGACAAAAAGGCATTTATTGAAAAGATTTTAACATTTGGAATATAAATAAAAGTAACAAATGCGTTATTAAGAATATCGAAATAAGTAAACAAAATTTCACGTTCATAAACAAGTTATAAAGACATTGAGCTTTAAAAGGATGTGGTTTATTTAGAGAATATTTTGATATTTTAAAGGTACCTCACTCCATAAGGTATTTATCATTGTTTACATGTCAGCACACTCATAATATTAATATTTCGTTAATATCTATATTTGCACGGTTTAGTACAGGGATGTCAAACTCATAGAAACACTTGGGCCAAACATACAAGGTTTAACTTGAGGCGGGCCGCAAAAAAAGATTTGAAATCTTTTGTGATAAATATTGAAGAGAAGAAGTGTTTAATTTGTGTTCCCCCGTCCTTCCGGTATATATTTCAGTGCTTCGGGTGACTTTTAATTGCGTACTTAGGGATTGGTGTTCAATTAAAAACTTGAAGCGTACGAAGCCTAACGTGGAGGTAGCTTGTTTACATCTGGAAAACGGATAGTGCTTTACATTTGATTAATACCTTCTGAAAATATATGAAAATTAGTTTTATCGATTTGTTTAATGTTCCTGTATGGGAGTTTTTCATTTTTTTTTGCATTTATATGGTATGGTTTTTAAACTGTGATTTTTCGCAGAAGATCATTTAATTTGTGTTATCTTAGTGCGTATTTGAAAAATTTTAAGTATTCATTTTTCACATATACTCAATTTTGTGATTTTTTTGGTTGTTTTATATTACGTATTATTAATTTATAGCCTTACCGCTATAGGAAAAATGGACAATTGATGTCGACGTTACATTGTTTTTTAACAAATATTGAGAATTTTACTGAAGTGACTACAGCTATGAGTGAAATGTCTCTTAAATCTGAAGAAAATGAAAGGGTAAATAAGGATAAAAGGGAACTGAAACTTTCATAGGTAATGATACGGAAAGTGTGATTGATGTAGATGATTGAAGTGAAGTGTTGTTAGCAGTTAAAATCTTCCATCCAATTGTAGAAAAACTAAAGGTGAAAAGAATTCCACGGGATCCTGTCGATGATTTAACGAAACGTATTGATAGAATTGTTGACCTAGTGATGGCCAGAAATATCAAAAGTGGGGAAGTTGATCTTTTAAATTCACGTGTATATGACTTACAAGAAATTAAAAGTGGTATTCATGAAATAAAGTATTTGCTGGTGGACAACTCAGAAGGAAAAGCGGAAATCGCGGAGACGACCGTTGGAGAAAAAATGAATTGACTATGAACCAGCATCACCTGGAATTGATGTATATGATGAACTTGTAGAGACATTAGGTATTTTTTTGAAGCAGGAGATGGGAAAAATGAGCAATGCCCTCCCCAGGACTCGAACCACGAACCTCTCTAATACGCGCCGAGTGTGCTAACCCCTACACCACGAAGGCATGTTAAGAAGGCGGGAGAAATACCTTGTAAAGTTATTGCAAACGTTGAATTAGATGAGGCAGATCTACGAGTTATGAGCTCTCACAAACGCCAGAATCACGAAATGGTATTTAGATTATAAGAGAAAGAAGAAGTTGAAAATTTAAAAAAATAAGTGATTTGTAAGAAAAAAGAGATTTATTCAACGTAAAATTTTAATATATAATGTTTGTAACATAGTTGAAGTTGAGATGCTAATAAATAAAATGAAAGAATACTGTTAATGCCAAGCTTCGTCCACTCTTTCGTATTAATGTTAAGGATCAAGAAAATATAAGACATAGAGTTTTCCAGAGTCGGTCTTCTTGTCAATCGAATCTGCTAGAAGGAAATAGAGTCCGTGTGAGTTGGACCGCAAAATTATTTATTCAACCTAAAAGATGTTTCAAATGTCTTAGATATGATTCGCAAAATAATTTTAAAATGAGCCTATCTTTAGAATTTCCGATGCCCAGTTCCGCGCGCTAGAGACAAAAAGGTTTTTTTTCCCTCTCGTAGAATGTTGCCATTACTCGCTTTTAAATCGTTGAGTTTGTTCATCAAAAATTTTTAAAGTTTTACAAAATATGAAATAGATAATAAAACAAATTCAAAATTCCAAATTTGGGCTTCCAGGTGCTCATATTCGGGTGGAAACGTACGCTATTCAAAATTGGATGGCTCTAGGCCGTTGTTTTATCACATTTGGAGAAATATATATATATACACATTTATGCAGATTCTTCATTATTTAATTTTTTTGATCATTGAGCATTGATTTGGTTTTAGAGTTTAATTTACTGCGGCTGGACTATGTGTTTTATTGTGTACATTGAATTTATTCTCTACACTTGAAATTAGAGGTTTAGGACTGAGAATTGAAATTTTAATATATCTTGTCCGGTGTCTCTTGTGAAATATTTTGTATTTACATTTTGATATACATATTTGCTTTGAATCTATTTGTAAATATTGATTTTATGATATATACTTGGATTTTATTTTTGTATATGAAGATTTTAAATATTAATCTTAACCATTGTGCTGCAGCGGCTTGCCGGATCTCTACTATTAATAATATTAAAGAGGGTATTGGTATTGTAAGGTTTATCCTAATTTTATAACATTTATTTTATGCACATTTCCTGTCTCTCCTAGTTTCAGCTTACAATTTCCTACCAGAATGTATTTTCAGAAACGTAGTTAATGCAAATGAGTGAGAGTAGTACTTAAGTCGATGTTTCACTGACTTTGTGAAAGAGCCCGAGTTCGTGACTAGTGCGCGTTTGCCTTTGGCTACGTCTCTCTCTAAGCTATTTCGACGCTCGGCCGTACCTTAAGCCTTTGAGCATTAGTTAAGTTTAATTCTTATTAATTTCAGTTCAAGCCCAAGTGGAGGCTTTGCTGTAAGCTCTGAGATAGAAGCAGACTGTGTTCATCCTTATTTTGAGAAATAAAGGGTAGTTAACCTTTCTTGAGTCTAACATCTCTGCTCACACACTCAAGCGATTATTTGCTTACCAGTGTAAAGGGTTTCTAATATTGAACTGTGAAATAAAAGGGGGAAACCCCACAATATAATTACGGTGCAGAAGCCCTATAATAACCAAGAAAAGTTAGTGTATGTCGACAACAGTGTGAGGACTGTAAATGATAAATTAGGAAGAGCAGCAATTTATGTAATCAACGAAAAAATAGATTTTTATCGTGGATTTTGTTCCTGGTACTCTCGTTGCAATTGTAATTGAAATCTGTGATAAGAAATGTAGTATTGTTTCAGTCTACTTCTCACCGGCTGAAAGATCTGAATGAGCATTTAACGAGATTAGAGTACGTTTTAAAGGAGTTTTCAGAGTTTTTTTTATTTTGGGTGAGTTTAATTTCAAACATTTTAATGGGGGAGCGTATAATAATGAAGCAAGAGGATTTTTAATCTTGGATTTCCTTGTACAGAATACTCTGATTTTAATTAATGAAGAGGACTCTCCTTCCGTTTTCTACGCCGGTGGGATTGAGCTGGATTAATTTTGTTCCGGCCTCTCTCGGACTTGCTATAAGTAAAATAGCAACGTAAATTTTAAAGGAAGAAATTATGAGTGATTATAGATCTATTTATTTAGAAACCGATTGTTTTGATTGAATTAAAAAGTTAAAAGTTTTATATTCAAGAAATAGAAATAGAATTTATGGCTTTTTCAGAAAAATGCGTCTTGATATTTTTGAAATAGAAAATGAAATTTGTACAACAAATAGTGAGAATAGATTTAACGAAATTATTGAAGACATTAATTATCGAATATAAGAAGAGGAAAACTATGATTTTATATAAAAAATTTGGTCCAGAACAGATTTTAATAAAAGACAAATATAAGATTTTGATCGATAAAATTTTAGGAAAAGAAGATGAGACCAATTCACGAATTATCGTAGAAGAAAATGATGATAATGAAAAACGATTTACAATTCAAGAAAATTTTATGATTGTGCAGGGACTGAGAAATCAGTCCCTGCACAACCATAAAAAACCCCCGGGGGGGAATGCCCCTGGATTGTATGCGATCGGGCTCCTATTGTTAAAGAGATGTTTCATATCTACCCTTCTTTTTTTGTTATACTTTACAATAGATGTTTAATTTGAGAATTTTTCACAAAAGTTGGAAAATTCCAAGATTGATCTTGATTCCAAAAGAAAGTGCTGCATTTAGACTTATAAGTTCATTGAAGGTTATAGAATTATTAGGGCTTTTGGAAGCAGGAGATGTGAAAAATGAGCAATGTCTTCGCCGGGACTCGAACCACGGACCTCTGGAATATGCGCCCAGCTTGCTCACCAATGCATCACGAAGGCATGCCAAGAAGCCCCCTTTTAAAGGGCGACTGAGGATCTGGGGGACCCAATCGCCAAACCTTGATGGTGGAGAATCATCATCTACCGCCTTTTTAGTTCGGGAGCCACAGTGCAGACACATTGAGTATTTTTTTAAAGCAAGAGATACGAAAAATGAGCAATGCCCTCGCCGGGACTCGAACCACGGCCCTCTCGAATACGCGACGAGCGTGCTGACCACTACACCACGAAGCATGCGAAGAAGGCGGGAGAAATACCTCATAAGGTATTTGGTAAAGTACTGGATAAATTGCTAACAAAGAGACTGAATTATTATATGTATACAACTAATAATATATCTGAATTTCAATACGGATTCTTGAAAGGTAGATCAGCGGAACAAGCCGTATTTCATTTGATAAATAAAATTAGAGGGAGGAAGAAGGAATTTCACTTGGCCCTGGTGTCATTCGACGTTCGGGGGGGGGTCATTTGACTCTGTTCGTTGGTCTTCATTTATTGAGGAATTAAAGAAACTTGAAGTTGCTGGTGGAATGCTAAGGATAATTAAGAAATATTTTAATTTTCCTTCTTGATACTAGAATGAAATGATTCTTGGAAGATATTTGAATAAAGGTTGTCCACAGGGCTCGTGCAGTGCTCCCCTGTTTTGCAGCCTCATCGCCAACAAACTTATTAGAAATATAGATATGGATAATGTGGATATAATACATTACGCAGACGATATTTTATTCTTGGTTTATGATGTTTCGTTGGAAAAAACGTAAACGAAATTTATTACGCAGACGATATTTTACACAGACGATATTACGCAGACGATATTTTATTCTTGGTTAATGATGTTTCGTTGGAAAAAACTTAAACGAAATTTATGGAGGTGGAACGAAAATTGATAGATTTGAGTAATGAAGAATACAGTGAATTTAATATTGAAAAAATACATGACCTTCCCCCCCCCGGGGTGGGAAATGTGTTAGACCCCCTAGAATAAAATTTAATAAAAAAAAAAAGAATTCAGTTTTGGGACTCAATCAAATATTTAGGTGTCGTTTTTACTTGTAAATTGAACTTTATAGAACATTTTAAAAGTATTCAAAGGAGGACTAACGGCTTGTTAAAATATTATAAAAATATATTTTCATCTGATGTTATTCCTCAAAAGAGTAATACCATAGCGTTTTTATTTAGAATTGTCGTTATTCCTATAATTAAGAGTGATGTTGGCGCATGGGGTGTTCGAGCGGGGGCACTAATAAATCTGAGACAAAAATTGGACAGTGAAGCTGGATGCTAGCAGTCACGAGAGTATTTAAAACTGTTTCAACACCGGTGGCATGTATTCTTGCCAGTGTGCCTCCTCTCTCAATACAATACAGGTATTTTTATCAAATTTTTATTGGCTAATGTTGGTTTTATTGAAGAATTAGAGATTAAAGAGGTGATTATAAAGAAGGAATTTTTTCATAAATATTCTGATATGGATACCCTCCGGTCGAAAAGACTGCTATTGCATTTAATTAGAACCTTTTGGATGTAGGTCAGATTTATATTTATATAAACGGATCGGAAGTAAACAATGGAGTTAGTTGGCTGTTCATGTGTGATCTATTTGTATGGAACAGAGATCGAGTACTAAAAATATACGTTAAATGCATCGAACTCAGTTTTTCAAGCTGAGATTAGAGCAATGTTTTAGGATTAAAATGGATTATAGATAACTTGATTTATAGACATAAAATAAATGTTTATTCCGATGCTTTGTCTGCTTTATACGCCATTTCCAATACGCACACTGATAATTTATTAATAAACCAAATTAAAAATGATTTCAAACTTGTAGCTGAAATATAAAATATTAGTTTATACTGGATCAAGGTCCACGTTGGATATATTGGTAATGAGAGAGCTGACACGCTGGCAAGGGAAGCCGCTCGAAACGTGATAAAGAGGATATATGAAGTGTTGTATTCGAAAAGAAAGTTGTTAAATATTATGAAAAAGGAGATATTTGTGGAATGGAAAGAAAATTGGGAATCGTCTGGAAAAAATAATGGTTATGTCAGATATTTGAAAATCCATAAAAGGAAAAAGATATTTAATAATATAGATATAAAGCAAATTATTACTGGTTACGGACGATTGCCAGCATATTTTAAGAAATTTGGTCTTCAAGAAAATGAAAACTGTCAATCTTGTAAAGTAAAATGTAATAATTGCCTCTTCCTTGAATCTTCTAGTTTTACTAGAGACATGGTTCAGAGACACCAGTTTGACATAAATGAGGATTTTGAAAGTTATGAGAAATTTAAACAAGTTGCTGAAGAAATTACGATGACAATTAATCAAAATAGAGGAGCGATAGGGATTTTGATTTGATTGGATAATTTGATGGAACATGACTGGGTCGCTGTTCTCCGTTATTGTTTGACGAGTTGGTCCCTGTTATCAAAGAATCTATAGGGGAATATAGTACATACATAACATCTATATTCCCCTATAGATTCTTTGCCTGTTATGGCCTGATGGCGGAACTTGTTTCGACTCGAGGGACCGGGGATTTACAGATGGCAGAACTATCTACATATGGCAGAAGTCGAAGAGCACAACGGAAATCTCTCTTTTTGAGCCAACAACATCAACTTAAATACATGACAAAATAATAACACTAACACCATTATTTTACCGTTATCTAAGTGTATTATTCTAAATCATTTTATGTTTAATGTTTTCTAATTCAAAATCTAATTTAAAATGTTGAAGCAATGTTTATAAAAAAATACGATATGCAAATACATATTATATCCTTTGTTTTAAATGAACAAATGAAAATGACAATTTATGCTTCAGTAAGAAAAATCCCTTATTTCTAGTGTTAATAGATGTACACTTAATTTATTTTTACGATTTATCAGTTTATTTCTAGCGAATTCTCTAAACTAGAGATCTTCAACCTAATTTTTTTGTTGTCACGGCTTGCTATTGGGGGGCTAATTCATGGCGCACTTCCGAATTTCAGAATTTGAAACAAATATAACCTACTTAGTTTAAATCAGCTATGAAAACCCTGCTTATCGCCAACAAGTCACGAAGTTTCCATCCTCAAATTCCTTTGCCAACTGATTGCAACATTGGGGAAAAAAGAATTCAATTCATTTTTTCTCCCACATCCTTCTGCACTTTCGAACGAGATGCGCATGCAGGCACGAGAAAGACCCAGGATGCGTTTTTTTTTTTTTTTTTTTGTGTGTTTATTTTAGTCAAGAAAGTCAATAAGGTGGGGAGCTTAAAATATATTCATCATATTTCAACGAAAATATCCATTTTGACCACTCTCGAATCCATTTGAATGATATTTTTGCGTGACATCTGTACATACGGATAGAATAAATGACATTTTTCGCCGAAGAGGTTTGTAAAATGGATTTTAAATGGGTTACGGATGAATATATCTCACAAAACTCAAAAACAAGTAGCCTCAGAACCTTTGAAATTTCGTACATGGGACTACTATAATATCTAGTTGTACACCTCTCCTTTTTTTTGCAATCGTCAGCATCATACATGTATATATATATATATATACACACACATCCACTTCGTTACCCGGCTCGGTGAGCTCGGGAATTTTATACTATATGTTAGTAAATTGTGCATATTTTGTTTTAAAAGTGGTTGAACTATTTTGCTTTTAAGTTCTGTTTAAGGTTTATATGCGTTTAGTTAATGTGCATGCAATAGTTGTAGAATTATAAAAAATTTAAACGTGGCGTGAAGCCTAACGAGGCCGTCATTTGCTAACATTTGAAACTCTTAGTAGAACAGTGAATTAAGTCAGTTTCTGTACTCATTCCAGTGTCTTTTTGTCCCAGTGGGACCAAAAGTTAACTTCCAATTTTGTGCATGGAAAACTGTGTCTTCTTGCCCACTGACGGAACTTCTTGTTTTTGCACAGAAACTCTAAATTATCTATAATTTCATTTCATCTATTTTTAATTTTATTTAGTGCTTTAGGTTTTCTGCATTTTCTGTATTGTCTTCCTATTTGAACGTATTCAGGAAGGGGAAAATTACGCGAATATTTTTTAAATTTTCAGAACTTGGCGTTAAAAAGCTAGGGAATAAATATGGTATTCTTGATTATGTGTAGCTCAATAACGTATTGTTGTGGATAAATATATTTAGTAAGTATTGCGATATGATCTACTATCCTTGCCGTTATCGAACAAATACTCTTCCCCTTTTTATATGTCCGCTAGATTTCATCTTATTCTGATGGTCTGCGAGAATAAGATTTTCACTGTTATGCAAGAAATAAAAAATTCAAATTTTCTTTTGGAAAATGCCATTTAACTCGCAGCCCGCTTGATCCAGTCTGGGCTAATGAGGAGTTAACTGCATTTGTGTGTACTTTTGAAATAATTCTTTCACCTCTCCATCTCTTTTTAATCAGAAAAGTTCTGCAAAATTTAAGGAGTCGAAATTGTTACTCAAACATTTTTTTTTTCAAAATGATTAAAAAATCTCAAAATAGACTTATATTTTATTTAATCAATTTCATTTATTCCTTTTTAATAAATGCAAGTATATTTTTAAAATCTGCTTCCTAATTAGGTATTTCATTAAACATAAGTTTTAAATTTTGTATTCATTAAAAACTTTTAAGTACATTTATTATTATTCTCATCCGAAGGATTCAAGAAAACTTAGAATTCGCACTATCTGTAGGTCTTAGTGTGTTACTTTCATTTTCGGTTACAACAGTTTAATTAATTCAGAAGACTAATACCGAATTTCATGTGACAGAATATAGCCTCCCATATAAAATAAATATCTTAATCAAACTTCGTATTTAAGAGCCAATGTGAAAGTAAAATTTCGCAGTATGTTTGCTTCCTTTTTTCCACACTATCAGATAATCAGCGGCATATATTTTCCTTGAAGTGTTGAATGATATTATTGCTCAAATCTGATCTCTTGACCTCCTGCTTTTGACTTCAGAAACGAAATTTCCCACCCGATAAGATTTAAATAATATAAAAGTCAGACTGGATTCCGCAAAAGTTTTCTGCTCATTGCTCCTGCAGTGTTCCTTTTTGAAACAAAAAAGGAACACATATATTTGAAGAAAATCAAAAATTGCAAGCACCGGTGAGTTTCACTTTTATTTCATTTCTAATAGTCGACACCTTCCAGTACAGCTTTCAATCAGTATAATATTTTAGAAACAACGCAGAAATCCATAAAAACATTTTAAAGTTAGGTTAGCAAATCACTGCAGATATCAATGGTCGAAAAGCTATATTTTATAATAAATTATGATAACAACGGGAGATTTCCTTACGAAACTGTATGGCATTTGTATTTAATTTAATCTGAGCGAATGGTTTGTCAAACTGAGTTCCACAGAATAGTACTCTCCCCCCCTCAAGTTGTGATATGTGTGTCTTTTAACGGGGCTGAATTTAGTATTGTATTTTCTGTAATAGGTTCAGAGTGACGTATTTATGTACTTTTCCATAGTCAAATGGAATATAAGCGGTGTAAAAACACGGAAGTATGACATTTGTATAATACTAATTAAAAAGTATAATATTTTCAATGAAGTAAATCTGAAATATGTTGCATATTTTCACTAAATTGAAAATTAGGATGCATGTAGTAATTTAGACATGAAGAATTTTAAAACCTATGATAAAAAGAGCTGCAATAATTTACTGTATTTTACAGCATAATTATTGTAATCCTTTCCAGATTTTATAATACTTTGCTATTAACTTTCAGTTTTAAAGTAAAAAATCTGATTTATTTTTTAAATTGCTTTATCATTCTTCAGAAATTTGGGGGGGGGGGCTGCCGTAATTCTATGTTTTAAAATTATGTGGTATTCCCTTTCCATCTTCCACCTTTTTCCAATGTAGAACAATTCTTTTCAGCATAACTCAATTTAAATCTTCACATTTCTCGCTTTTTAATCTCCAAATGCTCTTAATTAATTTGTCAATGTCTAATGAACGTGCGATGCTATTCTTTTATTGTTATAATAAGAGTTCTTAATCGGTTTTTATCTGATGAAGAACGTAAATAAAGTTTTACTATCATTGAGTTCATTGAATTGAAATTGTCTTGAGTCTTTCATTGAAGTGAAAGACTTCGTTTAGTTCAGGCTTCAGACTGGGCAAATGACAAATAAATTTTTAGCAAATAAGCATGCACAAATAAATTTTTAGTGCGAGTGACACGTTTGAACATTTTTCTTTCCTTAGATATACTAGAAAGCTTGTACAGTCTCACTCGTTTTTGTAGCATACAGTAAGTCTAGACTCTTTGATAGATAAAACAGACTTAGTGCTATGTCTAGTTAATTAAGAAGAAGCGTAAGAAGGGTGTAAAAGACACTTTCATTAATATATCAAATAGTTGAACAGAAGGCCCTCCTGGTGCTTACAAACCCAGCCAGCATTTATTACCTAAACTCAAAAGCAATATATTTAAATTTAAATAAACCCAAGTACTTTAGTTTTAGAAGTTAGCGAAAGGCTACGACGAAATATTTAACTATCAAGTTGGCTCAAACCTACACTGGCGTGATAGCATGATTGACAAGATTAAAGCAATGCCATAGAGAATAGTATCCTAGAATACCAAGTAGTAACATGGTCTTCAGCAGTCGAAATTTGCTCTAAATGAACAGTCTAAAAACCTTCCTTTAAACACTATCTATTTCTATCTCATTTAAATACTTGCGAGCTAAAGGTTACATTCTGGTAGGGAAATGGAAATAGAGAAGTGACATAGTAAACAAAACAACATAGTAAGTAAGCATACACATAGTAAATAAAATATTCAGATTTGCCTTGCTTTTTCGCGAATTTGTAATTTCATAAACGTTTTTGAATACGCCAGAGGAATGAGTTAAATCTTTCTCTCAAGAACATAAAAACAGTGTCTATTTCGATATTGAAAATGTTTATTTGCAATTGATTTCCTTTGCGTAAACTGAGCTCATCTCTACATTCAAACGAAAACTACTTCCTTAAATTTGGACGCCATTTATCGCTGAATTTGTCAGGACTGAGTGTTCGGTGCATATTCTTGGAAAACATCTTCGTGACAACTTAAAGTCCTGATCTTGGAACAGGGAGCTGAATGCAGCTATGTTCTGTGGTAGAATACTGTGCTTAAGTGGTAGAAGAATTGCACTTGAAAGGGATTTAAAATCCTGTTTTATTAAATCACTATTATGTACAACCACTTCCCAACTCGGGAGGGATACAGAAAGTAGAGACCGCACTTGGGTCTAAAATGCACAATCAAATTTAAACTAAAGCTAAATAGATATTAAGTAGTTGTTGCTCGCAGAGCTATAACGCGAGGTTGGCCTCTAAACTAAATGGTGCGTAGCAAAATTTACTAATAATGATGCACTTGGAATTACTTCAATAAGCAATCACGTAAAAGCACTATGGCTTAGAATTTAAATGCTAGCTAGTCAGGAGAACGTCGAATAGAATGATCGTGGTCTGAGACTAAAAGCTCTCTCACACTGAGACGTTTCTACCTCCGGTTTAAATATAACTTGGCTCCACTTCAAATTAGCATAAAGCTGAAAACGCGCGCTTCTTCTAACGGGAAGTTGAAATGAGAACATATAGAAAAGTATAAATTAAAATAAAACTTTGTTAGTTTAACTAAAACCTTACAAATTGAACAGCACTCTCTAAAGACGTAAACGATTCATTTATTTCTTCTTTACCCTTTTTTATATTCATTCATATGGAACTGCTCTAAAGTGCTTAGAGTTGCAATTATGGTTTCATTGTACTGTCAACTACTAACTGCATCAAAACATTCAAATGTAAGCAAGTATAGAATGGCATAAAAATTATTTCAAAAGTTAACGTAACCATATGGAAACTAAATTTTCTCCCCAAAATTAAGAATGATGCCCTCAGAGTTATCACGGAGTGGAGTTGCAGCTCTAAGTCCAGTGAAACTGTAAAAATGCATATTTTAGGGAAAGTTTATGTTAGGACGTTGCAAGGACATTTTTAGTTTTCTAATCAGTCATTTTACGTTTAACACCTTTAGTGTCGTTCTCGCTTTGCGTTTTCCTGCCCGTATGCAAATTTTAGTTCGCGTGTATTCAAACGATGTAGAAAGCGATAAAATTTAAAGAAATGTTTTAGAATGTTTAATCACAGCGTGTTTCTCAGACTGAAAGCCATGTTACTTGCTGAATTCCTTCGGTTCAGGCGTGTAACGCTTCAACGGGTTCCCGCGAAGAGCGAAGATCTTCGCTATCCCAGGGTAACAACACATTTCACGATTTTAGAATACACGGAGTTCCATAGTGCTCAAAATGAGCATGCAAATGTCCTTGAGCAAACTCATAACATAAGAAGAGTAATCCGGTAGTCTTCAAATCTTCGAAAGTAAGTAGAAAAACCGACTGAGATTGCGTTGCTGTCAAGCCAGAAGAAGAGAGTGTATCCGCAGGCAAAATGCGATAATCGACATACAAGCAGGGAATCAGAAATGCCAATAAGTGCTAATAACAGTGACTTTACAAACTAATCAGCACACTAAGAAATAATTAATTAAATTTAACCTGACACAAATTAAAAGTGGCAATACCAAGGAAAAAGCAGAGAAAGTAAACAAGTGAATGCTAGTGGTGAAAGTAATATATTATTACATGAATTACATAATAGATTTATGAGAAATTAAAAGAAAAACAAAGAAACATATATGCTATTTTAACAATTATTGATTTAAATGTCGAAGCACCGACCTGGGGCGTTTTCTATTTCTTGGGGCGTTTATATCATACAATAACACAGGAATGGTACTATTTTGTACCTGTGGAATTTTCTGGAAGAATCTTTTGGCCATATATATCTGAATTTCTTTAATATTGAGTTCGCGGTGCACTGTCGCGTTCCTAATGAACCAACGGCAGTTAGCCGCTTCTCTTAACACAAGATTTTGGGCTACTTTAAGCTTATTTATGGAGGTTTTGCAGGCATAACCCCAAACAGGACAGGCGTAGGTAAGGATGGGACGCAACATAGTTTTGTAAATGGGTAACTTGCTGTTTATTGAAGGAACGCTGTTCGGAGCAATTAAGGGGGCGAGTGTTCCTTCGATAGTTGTTTGTTTGCGGCATTGTGTTATTCTTCCCAACAAGCTTGTCACTCCGGTATTAGGTTTGAGAAAACGTGCCCGTTATCTATGCCGTGTACCATTTGGCTAACTTATGACATTATTTTCTGAGCTACACAATAAAGGCTGGCTGGCTTTGTAAGCACAAGAAGCGCCTTCTCTTAAATTACTGAGTTTTAATAAAAAGGGTATTTTACACCCTTTCTTACGGTCTTTCTCTGATTACCGGGCTAGCGATAAGTCGCTTAGGTTCAGCTTGAGTCTCGTTGTAGTTTATGTTTCCGAAGAATTGTTTAACACCTCTTTAGGTCGTAAGGTTTATTTTAATTACCATGTTTTTATTTGTGTTAAAATCTGTTCTGTATTCTTACAGAATTTATCAAAATAAATGTATGAATCTTAATTTAGAAACTTCATCAGGTGTAAAGTTAACGATATCAGCTGCTAGGATATAAGATGCCGTTTCTCCTTGTTAAATAGAAATGTGTGGTGTTACAATAAATCGTTACCCGCCAGATAAACGATGCATCAGTTTTTGAATATGACCTTATTTATACATTTAAGTAGGTTAACAGCTTGATTTCTGCCATTGAAGTTCCGTTCTACGACCACTTAATTGCGATTCTCGGGCTTAGAAACACTAGATTTAATATCGGACACGTAATTTGAAAATTCTATAAATTTAATAACTTTAAACGTTCCAAATTGCCCTTTTGTATACTAATTTTCAAGCTAAAAAGCAACAGGCAAAGGAAAAAAAAGGTTTCTGCGATTTCTTATTGTGGCAATGATACAGAGCAGGTGAACGCTATGGAAATTCGAATTTCCGATAGCAGTGTTATCCCATTTCAGCCTCTCATCTTATAGCTGTCATATTCCATTTCGGGCTTTCCCATTCAGGCTTTCTGAAGGTGGCAACAAAAATCGTGTTATTTCAAGCTTTTCTTCTGTCTTGTCGGTGCTGTGGATAAAAACATAAAAAATCGTACCATTTCAGCGTTTTTGTTTTTTTAGCTTTTATTACATTTAGTGAGAGGACATTAGAAAGAGAAGAGCAGCTATTCAAAGAAACAGGCTGGGCTGGATGAAACACAAACAGAGGGAAAGGAAACATGTCGTTTGTTTGAACACAATACAATGCTTCTGTTAGGGTCATACTTCTGTGTATATGGTTAAGTATTATGATGAATCACACAAACAGAAAATAGTAATCTGCAGCGTAATTAAATTTTAAAAACATCTTATTTTCTGTGTTAGATATAATCGCTAATGTTATTAGTATTTTATTAAACCAGTGTCTAAAATGGGATATACATGTACTTTCACAGTTTGTAGAGACATTAGGTTATTTCGAAGCAGGAGACATGAAAATTGAGCAACGCCTTCGCCGGGGATCGAACCACGGACCTCTCGATTACGCGTCGAGCATGCAGACCACTACACCACGAAGGTATGCGAAGAAGGCGGGAGAAATACCTTATAACTTACGAAACAACACAATTTCCTCATCGATTGCAAATTGGCGGGAAAATTGTCCCGAAACAACTACATTTAATAGTTCGCTTTCAGTGACTAGTACAGCAAATTCATTAATCTCCTCCCATGGTTGCGAAGATGTGCAAAGTAGGAAATTCGCTGCCGGTTGTTAAAAGACACGTTGTGTTGATAATGTACTTCAAATCTTACTCAAAGTTACTTTTTTGACTTGCGTTATGAAAAGCAAAATCTTATGCGATGATACCGGTCGCCTCTAACGAACGAGTTAAATAATTTAAATAACTAGATACCTTAATTCTGTGAGAAAAAATAAAATATTAATGCAAAATAGCTTACAAACTGACAGCTTATTTTTTTAAAATACATTTCGCATTTGTAAGTGCAACGTTTTCTCGTTCTGTATTGTCAGATCTCACTTTTTTATTATTTCCAGACAATGATTAATTTGTTCGAAACGGTAAAGCAGACAACGGCTTCCTGCCTGAGGGAAGGACTTTCTAGAGAAAATTTGCTCATGTTACATAAGGCGAAAACCTCAAAAACTAACCATGCAGCTAGTCCGTTCGCCTGGGGTCGATCCCGGGTGGAAATCCCAGTATTCGGTGGTCTTAGCTATTCGGCTACTGTTGGGTTTCTTCCAGAGGAATCCGTTGGCATTTAGGTAAAATAAATATTCGGCAACTTTGAAATCAAATTATTGCATTCTTTTTCGCTCTGATGAAATCTTTTGTTGTAAAACCATTACGTTTTCCTTCGATTTCATTCCTCTTAAAATGATCTGCAGTTAAAATAGAATGAAAATAAAAGCAAGAATTGGAAACAAAAAGAAAATGTTTGGTCTTGAAAATTGGTGCTCTATCTAAAACGAAGCGATGCCAAAAAAAAAAAAATATTAAAGCTGTATACTTTAGAACCAGACTTTTCCACAAATAGAGCCAAAGCAAAATGATCTAAATATCTACTTTCCATTCTTAAAACATCTGGCTGAAGCTATTGTAGATTTCCGTATTCTGTAAGTCGGATCCTGCTCACATGAAGACTGACTAGCCTTGGAATACTGGGGAAAAAAAAAAAAAAAAAAAACCTTTATTTTGGGAATATGCTTTATGTGATGGCAGCTGGGATGTTGATGAAATTTTAAGCAGACAGTATCGTATCGATGAGAAATATTCCAATGATAATCTGTAATATTTCTTCAAATTTTTGTTTTAATGTAATCATGTTAGAAATCTAAGAAAGGACGTCATAGATAGAAGTCAATGCAAAACTAAGTTATTTTTTTATTTAATGATGAAGAAACATTTCTTCCTTCCTTACGCCGTTGAGATGTTACAGATGTGCGAGAAAATGAATTCGATGCTTATTTTCCAATCATTTGTAAGGTTTTAGTTAAACTAACAAAGTTTTATTTTAATTTATACTTTTCTATTTCTTCTCATTACAACTTCCCGTTAGAAGAAGCACGCGTTTTAGCTTTATGCTAATTTGAAGTGGAGCCAAGTTATATTTAAGCGAGAGGTAGGAACCTCTCAGTGTGAGAGAGCTTTTAGTCTCAGATCACGGTCACTCTATTCGACGTTCACCTGATTGGCTAGCATTTAAATTCTAAGCTATAGCGCTTCTACGTGATTACTTATTGAAGTAATTCCAAGTGCGTCAGTATTAGTTAAATCTTGCTACGCACCGTTTAGTTTAGAGGCCAACCTCGCGTTATAGCTCTGTGAGCAACGACTATTTAATTTCTAATTAGTTTTAGTTTAAATTTATTTGATTGTTCATTTTAGAACCAAGTGCGGTCTCTACGTTCTGTATCCCTCCCGAGTTGGGAAGTGATTGTAAATAGTTGTGATTTAATAAAAGAGGATTTTAAATCCCTTTCAAGTGCACTTATTCTCCAACTTAATCACAGTATTCTACCACAGAACATAGCTGCATTCAGCTCCCTGTTCCAGATCAGGACTTTAAGCTGTCACGAAGATGTTTGCCAAGAATATGCACCGAACGTTCAGTCCTGACACATTGTATTTTTATGCACTGAAGTATTGCGAAACACTAGAAATAAATTTTTTATTCTAGAATTTAAATTTAATATTGCGTCATTATCTTGCTAAAATTTTTCACATGCAAAAAAATCTCAAAGAGCGCAATAACGTTTTGAATCTGTTTTCGGTGTCCCTTTTTAAGCGGATCAACATTATTATCAACCGAATTATGTTTCTGAATTTTACACGAATGAACTGCTTAAGGGAATTTATGCACGATTTTAAATTTGTATTCCATAGAATTTCTTTTATTCGATCAAAATAATTTCTTGAAGGAAATATTCTCTTTGGTTCGAAATTGACACTTTCTGATTTTTTTCATTGCAAGGATTCCTCCAGTGAAGCGGGACATTTTAAAAGCCCAGTTGTTCCTTTCTTGCTCAAGAGAAGAGCCTGGGAGTTCTATATTATTGTTTGACATTTCATGATATTTGTTGAACATGGAGCAGTGGTCTGGTGCACAGCTTACATTCTGCGTAAAATCGTTCATGAGAATAGTGTTTGTGTGACTTTACTCGATATTGGAATGACTGAAACCCAGGCGAGTTGTATGAAAAGCCATTGCATAGTCGGAAAATTACGGTATGGTGTGCAATTTCATTGCCTGGCGTTATCAAACCATATTTTTTTACAGACGATAGAAGAAACGTCAGAAATGTTAATGCAGACCAGTACACACACATGATCAGAATATTTTTGATGGAACAGCACCCTAAGTTCTTGGAAATGAATTGTTTCCAACAGGATGGTGCCCCATCCTGTTATTTTTAAAAAGTAAAATGACGCAATTTACTCAATTCTGTAAAACAAATTCTGATAATAAATGTTTCACGAAAAAATTGGGTACTTTTCAAATTTCTCTATTCATTGGCGACCCGGTATTTACTCACCTTACCTGTGTATTTATGAATTATAATTGATTTCAAAACGTAAAACACATATTTTCTTTCTAGTCATATGTGCGCGGGTTAGATATCGAGGAAAGCTTTTAAAAAGTTTTTTAACATGTAGCTTTTAATCTAAGTTTTCATTAAAATATCAAACTTCTGTTCATACTTTATCTTATTGTTCTTTTACGCTTTCTTTATCGCGCTTCATCCAGTTAAAGCTAGAATTTTCTTGAGCGCTCTACTACAAAGATCAGAGAAATGGCAACTTTTATTATTTATTTGTTTTGTTTTAATTTGAATTTTATTTCAGTACTTTTTTGTGTTCATGCTATTTGATTGTTTTTTCATGGTAAATAGCTTGCAACTCTTTTATAACCTAATTATGTTCGTGTATGTTATCCAAGCGCTTTTCGCCTTTTAATGTAACATCAGTTTTAGTTGCATTCGAATACAACTTCGCACATTTTGACTGAGGTGTAACTCAACGAGTTCTATTCTCTCTTACCTGCAAAATTAAGTTATAACTGATGTAAAATAAGTGTGCCAGTTGCATTCAGTATTAAAGTTTTTCCAAATAACCAATGCGATTATTCAATACTGTTATTTTTTAAGAGCAAAAACATAAGGAAGTTTTTTTCTCACCACGGCTTCTGATACTTAAAGCAACTTTCCAATTCTCACAAAATAAAATACGTAATTTTGTTTCAAAATGAGTACATATTTTTTATTGTTGGTTTAAAAATATTTGTTTAATGTGTCACTATGAAAGGTTATTTTCATAACAATATTAAATACATATTTCTAAAATATTTACATTTTGTTTTAGATGGCGATATAATGTCGAAAGTTCGTATGCATCACTTTATGCTTGAGTTCTGTGTGGTCACAGTTCTCCTGCAAATGGCCTTAGGCGGTAAGACGTTATATTTCATTCCGTAAGACATTTGCAACGATATTTCGAATTAAAATTACACGATTTTTTAATTGTTTTGCATAAAAAAAAATGCTTTGTCTGTTGCATTCTTTATTATATTGTTTTATTTTACAATGCTGATATTGCCTTTTTACGTTATATACGCAAATTATTTAGCATAAAAATATCATGACAACGAGCATGAACTTTTTGTGTATATAGTTGTACCTAGAAATGCACAGGCAAGAAGGAATATAGACATAAGTAGGTGCGAAAGTTTTCGGCCTGATATATTTCTGTGGGATGTAGAGAAAATTTTAATAGCTTTTTATTTCTCAATATAATACTATTGTACTTCGGTAAGTTTATTACATCTTTTGAACAGCAGCCCTGTTATGCCGAAAAATTAATCTGATTGTTTTTTTATACGAAGATCAGATTTTAATTTCGATAATAGCTAATAATCTCTTGAAGCTAAATCTGGGCAGCAAGGGGGATAATTAAGATTACAGACATTTCCTTACTTTTCTTTAGATGACAGCTAAATTTGCAGGAAAGTCATCATGGAGAAGATGAATTCGGCGGTTTAGGATACGGTGCCTTTCCTCTTTAATTTCATTAAATCATTTATGCAAAAATTTTGCATAATCATCCCTATTAATGCTTGTCGTTTTCTTGCGATACTTAGTACCTGTGCTTCCATTCTATATATGGTGGAGCAAAAATTGTAAAAATGTTATGAATCAAAGTTATAATAACCTTTCATTAAGTGTTCCTCTGCTTTTAAAATGCTATGCCTGAACTGCATCATATCCACAGCTTGCATCATTCCGAAGAGGACAATTCCCAACGGCAGCATCCGGTACCACAGACGAAGAGACTTCAAGTCTACTCAGGACCAGGAAACTCACATTCTGCTCTTCAGATGCAATCATGGATATACGAGAGTAGGACCAAGAGTAATATTCTGCAAAAATGACGAATGGACGGCGCAAATCCCGCAATGTATTAGTAAGTAGATTTATTTGCGAATGGAAACTTTCCTCGATTTTGTGGTATATATATAAAGCAGCTTCGAAAACAAAAAGCGAACTAAACCAGACATATTTTCTGACTTTAGACCTTAAAGAACGTATTCATACAATGACTTAGTTAATTAGTATTTCTCGTACTCGTGAACTGGAAGTTGCTTAAGTTATTTATTTAATTATTAACTTTAAAAGAATTTAATTCGATGTGAAAGTAAGTAGTATGTTTGATTTATCATTCTAGCAATAAAAAATACAGCTTGATTTAGATTTAATTCTTTTCAGCTCCTCAAGATTATAGTTGGTTAGAAGCAGTTTCAGTCCTTCCATCAGGATTACAAATTGATTGGAAGTAATTTCAATCCATTAATAAGTATTACAATATGATTCTACTCATTTCCTATAATAAAGCATTATTCCAACGACTTCCAATTAAGCAACGAGGTACAAAGATATATTTCATGAACTGGAACTCGAATATTTTTTATTAAATTCTGTAGTAACTTGAATATCGTAAACATGATTAGATTTCGAAACTTAATTTGTTTAGAATAATTTGCTGTGCTTTGACAATGTGAACAACTTTCAGTTAACTAAATAACTTTCAACTGTACTTTTTGACTTGGAAAATTTCTTCAAATTAAGAAAGGAGGCTAACTCGAGTTCGGATAGCGTCAACTTTCTGTTTGCTAAATTATAATGAGAAACATTCTCGATTTCGGAATCAAGTGGTTTGTAAGTTCTTGTCCATACCACACTTCTTATATTCGAGGAATTCAGGAGCGTAAAGTTCTTTTAATTTACAAACTGATGGCAGCTTTTCTTCATAATCGATATGTAGCAATTATCTAATCTTCATTCTTTAGGGTTAAATTTATTAATAAAAAGTTGTAGTCCACTTTAAAACTGATTTACAGTGGCGGCTCGTAGCTAAAATTAGTGGGGGTGGCGTTTCAAAAAAAATTTAACCTTTGTTTTAAACCTGTGTAACGGGAAACAAACATGTACAAAAAGAAAATTTATTTTGAAACTTCCATGAAATTTTACAAAAGAAAAATTAAACATTTCTTAATTACTTTAACTTAAATTGTTACAGTTCAAGCTTTACCTATTCATTTAAAAATGAAATCCATTCTTCTTGTTTTAATTTGCGCGAAGAGATCAATAATTTTCTCCTGGATCTCTGGATGACAACTGAGGAAATTTTTCTATATTGAAAGCATTGCAAGCGCATGAAAACGAAAGCTCTCGAAGTTCCCATTTATTACTTAAGGATGCAAGGACATGGTTTAAGTTTACTGTAAAAAAAAGAACCAAAAAAATGAATCAAATAGAATAGCTGAAAAATAATCTAACCAAGAATATGGTGTATGATTTCTAAACACAGCACACGCGGAGTAAAAAAAAGAATCAGCTCCAACGACACTCCAGATTCGGCACTGCATAAGCGACAGTGCTCTCTTCCTCTCAGCTTCGTACGCTGCTTCCTAAGAGCGCATGCGCAGAACAGCCAATACCACACGCGCGGAGTAAGAAATAATCACGTTTCTAGAATTTCGGCACTGCAAGAGCGACAGTGCTGTTTTATCCCCCTGGCTCGATAGCTGCTTCCTGTGCGCTCTTGCGCAGAACAGCCTCGTGAAGCGCAGTTCCATACAAACACTTTCGTACCTTTTTCATAAACTGGAGGATGGCTACTGACATTAAGTTTAAGGATTATATATTGTAGAAGTATAAAGAAAGAATTAAAGAAAAAAGGGCTCATTATATTAAATATTAAACATAATAATAAGTGGAAACAGGGGGTGCTCCAGTTCCACAGTGCTTATTACGAGCCGCCACTGCTGATTTATTATTATTATTTCTAATTTTATGAAAGCATGATGAATAAATGACTTTTCAGTTTTGCGGTAGATGTGCATGGCATGCATAGGTTAGCATACCGAAGAACGGGCTTTTCACGAGTAGTTTTAGTTCGGGGAAATATTTTCTTCATCTGGCCATTTTTTGGCTAATTAGTCTTGTTTTATTTTTGATGAAAACATTTTCGTTAGATCTGTAGCTTTATTCAACGTTGATTAAATTATGTTTCAAAAATAACGTATGGTCAAAGGCGGCTCTTATTAGCCTCGAACTAATAGGTTCTGTCCAATACATTTTCCATACATTTCTCTCCTACTTCTTGAACGGCTCTTCGAATACCAGTTTCAATCTGTTGGTCATGAATTCACATTGTTTTTAAAATCCCTATGGGGGGGAGGGAATATGCCTTTTCCAAAAATTTACCTGAAGAGAGCCATTGTTTGCCATAATTCATTCACTTGAGAGAGCTATTGCTTGTGAATATTAAATCACTTAAAGAGATATTGTGAGTTAAAATTATTAATTAGGTTTTTTTGAAGCAAGAAACGTTAAAAATGTACAGTGCTCTCCCTAGGACTCGAACCCTGAACCCCTCAGTGTCAAGTGTGCTTCCAGTTACACAAGAAGACATGCAGAAAAGAGATAGATAATACCTTATAAAGCGAGCCATTGTTTGTCTCTATCCATCCGCTTAAGACAACTATTGTTTATCCAATTCGTCCGCTTAAGGGAGTTATTGTTTGTCACCATCCAATAACTTAAGAGTCATTTGCTTATCACTATTCATCTACTTAAGAAAGCCATTACTTGTAGCTGAAAAGTTGAATTAAGAAGTGCTCCAACAAATTAGTTCGAGCGTAGACTATTTCGGAACATTAAGCATGTTGCGGTATACTCTTTGAGCCAAAGTAACAGAGTATTCATTTTTAGAGTAAAATTGACCAATTTTACTCTTTCACCTACTAGTGAAATTTACTATCATAATATCGTTAGTATTAACTATACTATCCTAAAGAAAAAAATTCGCTATTTGAATAATAGTTATAATCAGGAGCCACTTGATATTTCTTCGGCGTTACAGAGATTTAGGTTTTTCAATGAACTATATAGGTGAAGAAATGTATTTTAACTATATATTTAATATTTCTGGAATGTTTAAGGTAAGTAACAAAACGATTAGTACTGGGAAAACATAGTTTCTTAAACTGAACATTTTTCTGCTTTTTGGGATTGATCAGAAGTGGAATGCGAAGAGCCTCCGTCTATCTCTAATGGCAAATACACGTTGAAAACAGGCGACGATGGCAGGAAGGTAGTCGGATCAACAGCTACATATTCATGTAATGCGGGGTTCGAGTTAGAAAACGATACTTCAGATGTTTTAACATGCGAATTGGATCCGAAGACGAATGACACTCATTGGAGCAATCTAACTGCGAGGTGCAAAGGTAAGAAACATTAAATTAATTTGATACAACAAAGTATCTATCATATTTAATGTAGAAGTCTTTATCACACGCTTTTCTTCCATATTCTCTCAAAACACTAATAAGCGTTGTGATAATCATTTTTGTTTTACTAAATTTTACTTTAATATAAACACTGATATCTTCTCCTGGTTCGTGTCCTACACATTCGTTCTGACTAAAAGGTTATGAAAATGAACAGTACAGAAGATAATTTAAAAGACAGATAGGTATTAGAAGAAAGGTAAAAGAGAGATAGGAGAGTTTAAAAGACAGACAGGAGAGTAACTGTAGCATGTACCGGAATGAATGTCAGGTACTGCTGTGGAGAGGCTTCATAGCAGTTTTGCATATCTAAGGCTGTATTATTCCCGCTTGTTGAGCGAGCCGAACTCCTAGCAACACACCTTGATGCTGCGATCAAGCAACATATTTCCAAATATGATTCTCGATATTCGATGTCTGCTGTACCTATACCATTCTCTTTACAAACGGAAATATTTTACTGGCGCGACAGCAATATGCTGCCAGCGCCCGCGCAGGGAACAATACCTGTGAGCACGCCAGAAAACAAAATAGCTGTCGACTAAATTGGCAACAGCCAGTGAAGTTGGATATCGAAATCACGTGCTATATAGCCAGGCTGAATTTCATTTTGCCTCAAAATTATTAACCGATAGATATGGTCAACGCTGACGACCTTTCTCCGAATGAGTTTTTTTTTTCAGAAAGGAATGAAAATGATATGAAATGTCTGCCATATTAATTATAAGAATAAAACTATGAAAGTAGCTTTGTTTCAAGTAAGTTGTGCTTCACTTGCCTTAATTACTATATCTTTAAGATTACTTATAATACAGAGAGTGCAAAGCAACTATAGGACAGGAGTGCCCTTGTGCACCAACTTCTGTCAAGGAAGAAATTTACTAGCAAAACTTATTGCGCCGCCATCGGACTTTGTCGCCTAATGTAGACAAACGAACCTTTAAATGCTCCCTTGATAAGGAAATCAGCATGGTGAGGGATTTGATGTGAAATTTGATTCTGATCACTACATTTTCTCACGTCCTTTAACTGAGTATATTCACATAAATTCTAGTTCAACCAAGTTGTTAGTCAGTCGATGTCTGTTTGTTACAAATTCTACAAAACATCTGTATGGCGGGGTCATGAAAGTAATGTACATGATAGCAATCAAGACTTCGAAGAAACAATAATGGTACGTTTTAATGAAGTCAAAAGTGACGTATGAGATTCAGATAGTAATTCAGGGAAAGAATGCATTGAATCTAAACAAGGAAGTGAATGATCCTCATCAGAAAATACTGACAGCAGAAAAAGCGAAAATTTTAGAAATAAAGGAGTTTTAGATAAAAGTAAACAAATGTATGAAAATAGCATTATAGTGGGTATAAAAACACTACAGTTTTAAAAGAAAGAGTTTGAGAGCTAAAAGAAAAAACAAAATTATTTTATATATTATTGTACATCACAGCTAGAAGAAGAATGCAGAAGGAAAGGAAAAGTCTATATCTAAGAAATCACTAAAATCCCAGCCCATACAAGACAATTTAGTACTTCAAAATATAAAATGGGTTTTTCATGTAACAGGATGACAAAATTATTGTGTAGGAAGCCAACATGCCCATAGTGTTTCAAATTTAAATGTAACAACTGTATGTGAAACAGAAATTTAGAATGTGAAGCAATTAAAATTTTCGGTGAAAATGCGCTGTAGCCCACTGCTTGGCGATGTTTTGAAAATCGCCAATTCGGCGCGTTTCTGCGAAACGTCTTTGCAATTGCAACCTTCCCGACACGCTCCGCGAAAACCTATTGTAAACAAAACATAGAATTCTAAAGCATAAATTAGTATGGAAACTGTTGCCACAAAAAGATAATAAAATAATATGCAAAACGAACATTATGATCATTAAAATATTTGTCAGTTAGGTTTAAATTAATTATTTACATTTTATGTTGTAATACTTACACATTTTATGCCGTTACATAACCTTCCCGACACGCTCCGCGAAAACGTAACCAAAATGGCATCGAAGAAAGAAGGAATTTTTTTTAAAGGGCATTAAAATTACAAACGATACCATGTACACACCGTTCCGTTTTAACTTAAAAAAAAAACATCTGCGAATTGCACAATGTAGGCAACGTACACAAATGAACAAAATAAGCTAAAATAACGAAAATAAATTACAAGAAAATGCCATGTGCACAGCGTTCCTTTTAAACTTAAAAAAAACTTCAGCGAATTGCACAATGTAGGCAACGTACAAACAGTCAGCCATGTTGGCGGATATACGGAGTTACCCATGTTGGTGCGTTTATTGCTCATTCAAAAACAATCGCCGCCAAGCAGTGGGCTAAAGCGCAAGCAATTTTACGTTTTTACTTTAGAAACGATTTATTGATCTGTCTGCTTCTAAATAGGTTTAAATAATAGCAACTGTTTCAAAAGGTATTGTACTGTTTTCTATTTAGCAGTGCTCATGCAATTTTTATGTTTAGTGTATTTGCATTGTTTTTGTTGCACTGCTTGAAAATTTGCATGACTTTAATGTATCTGTTGAAAAGAATACATGCTTAAGTTCAATAACAGTCCCAGAGAAAACTCTGTGCAACAAAAGTTCAGATGATCGGTTAAAAGTTAATGCAAGTTCTTTCCCAACATTTTCTAGATAAATTATATTGTTGCGTTTTACGGGTTCGTAGATTTGAGAGTATCCGATGAAAACACGATGCAGAACAATAAAAAGCACAATTTATTTACAAGAATTACTATTTACAGCACAGTTCCAAAATTACCTTTAAAAGCGTCGAAAATCTACAATAAATACGCTGAAACAATCAGCAACACAGCTTCAGGCTGTAACTGTAAAGGTAGCTTCACGGCAACACTAAACTTTTAATAAACACCGTGGAATAATCACCAATACACTGTCAAGCTATACTGTAAAGGTAGCTTCACGGCAAAGCACTATCTCGATCGCTTTCCGTTCACAAAACTCTCGCGTAGCTTAGCACTCACAGTAAGCAGCTATTCTCACAATTAATCACACTGCTCACAACTGCCGGCTTTCAGAAACGAAGGGGTTTATATAGCGTTTCTTTAAGTTCCACACGTTTCGAGAAATATCTCGACAGGAAGTTATTCTAGAAGCTTCCCGATTGGACCATGGGATATCGCCTATTTGGTCGCCAAATGGGCGATAAAACCACCAATCTGGCAACCCTCCCATACACTATTTTATGGCAACCCTAGTGCTATGCCTGAAAGCTTGCATACAGGCGCAACCGCCGTATTTTTCGCAACAATATTTAAACATTTTCTGAATTTTAAGAAAAATATTTTTTTGCAACATGTAGTTTTGGTCATGCTTGTGTATATAAAGTATGAAATCAGTTCTAATTTAGATGTTTTTCACACATAAATTCCAAAAAACAAGTATTGAAGAAAACCCAAAATAAACAACATTAATAAAATTGGTAAAACAGTTTAAATTTAAAAAAAAAAACTGAATATGGTATACTTATATCGCTAACACATTTAATTGTCAAAATGACGTGAAATCGAAACGTAATTAATGACATAAATTCGAAAAGCAAAAAAGTAAACATACAAGTATTGCAAATAAACTTACCTTTCATGCAACGAAATATCCATAAAACAAGCAATCCGCACAAAGCTGCCATCTTGGATTTAGTTTCAAAATAGACCTTCAGCGATTTGGCGGAAGAATACGAGGAACTAACAGTTTGTTCGGATAAAGCGTGCAATGACGCGGAAGAATATAGTTCTACGGAACTTTTTACATTATTCCGTAATAAACAGTACTAATTCATAAAGTTTTCTTTATCTCATTAATGAATTAATTGGTAAAATAGTGGAGTCATAAGGGAATTAGATGGAAAAAAAATTAAATTAGCATATTTAAAAAAAAAATTGTACTGATTTCGAGGATGATCTGACGTAGCGCTCTCTTCTTCAAGAGAAAAAAAAATCGCAAATGCGAAAGGAACAGCAAGCAATTTACATGAAAATCAATGAATCAATGGCAGCAAAAGTAAAACGAATTGTCCAGGAACATGAAAGGACTGGAATGAACTATAACTAAAGAAGATAAAGTATGCGAACAAATAAGCCTGGAGGGCGATCCCATTCACTAACTTAATAACCTTTGAGGAAAATGCTCGTAGGAATCAACTTCAGATTGTAGTTGAGTGTGATTAACTACCGAATTGAATTTTAGATTATTTCAGGTTATTTGTGCAGTAGAGAGATGCATTCGTGGAGGAAGAGAGAAGCTGGACAGAAAGAAAAACTGGAGAACGATATCCCACAAACACCACTCACTACTCTGGCAATGTATGCCGATGACACAGCAATTCTATCACAAAATGCATCTATAAGCCCATTAGTCCACTCACTACAGACATACGTCCATGCACGTCCAGTTGCCTAACTTTGTCCTGGCTTACTGCCTGGAAAATTAAGATCAATGTTGACAAGTCAGAGGCAGTACTATTCACCAGGAAAATACACACAAATCGACTACGATTTGTGTGTATAAATGTACAACACTCCTATCCCGTGGACTTAGCAGGCCCGTTACCTTGGTGTCATATTAGACAAGCAACTCACTTGGTCCCCCCACATTACACAGCTTATTGATAAGTTTCGACTACGTAAACGTACACTTACCCCCTTAATTGGTCGGAACTCGGTTCTAGCTATTGACAACAAGTTACTCATTTATAAAACCCTTTTGCGGCCCATAATTACCTATGCCTGCCCTGTCTGGGGCTGCACATGTAACATTCATCTAAATAAGCTGCAAGTGTTGCAGAATATCACATTAAGGCAAATGACAAACTGTCGCTGGTTTATTAGGAATGCAGTCATTCATCGAGAACTGGATGTTCCATACTTACAGGAGCTCATTTTCGAGCTTGCCAAAGATTTTTATAATAATATTTGTAAAGTGGGCAACCACTCGATTCCAATGCTAAATTACGACATAAATGATCCATGCAATTTTAAGATGATGAAAAAACAAAATTATTTTATATATTATTTGCATGGATTGCATGGACATAAATGATCCATGCAATCCGTGCCATTCTAAGATATTTAACTCACTGAAATTAACATTTTCTTGTATCATATATTATTTCTGTTTTTGCACTAAATTCATCATCTTGTAATTGTTTTTTGTTTTGCTTTGGTTTTGTATATTGTATATAGTATGTCTTGTATTTTGTATTATTTCTTTGCTTCATTGTATCCATTTACTAAGACACAGTTAGGCAACTGGCATTTCTTTTGATAACATAACATTGCGCACTTATTCTTCGTCTTCTTGTGGCATGCTTGGCAGGTGAAGATATGATGAATTTCCTCGGACTCATGAAGTGTTTTACGACTATGATTATGCCATATAACAACTTAGGAAAACACGTGATCGAAAATCGAACTGTTATTACTCCGGGGTAGCCTCACCCGCGGTTCAGGCGTGGCACACGCTGTAATGGGCACCCGTGAAAAAGCTTCACTATCCCGGGATAACATGAAGTTCGATTTTCTAACACTTACAGTTCCTAATACTCCAAAGGAGAGTTGATGAGTAAGTAGCAAGTAGATAGGTGATGTTAAATGAAAAGCAAATACTTTTCTGAGGAGTTAATCATAAACCACGTGGCGATACTTGCAGCTGAGCCTAGAAGGCGGAGAAAATCTGTGGCGAACAAGTGCGATGAACCATTGAGAGGCAGGGGAGAAAAAGAAATATGCCAAAAAAAACAACACTGTGTCTTACAAATTAATGTAGTAAATATCCAGAAATAAATTTAGGTAAGGTTATTCTGAGAGACTATTATAAGAGAGTGATAAACTAGTACTAGGAGTAAGTAAAACTAATCTATAGAGTTACGAACATAATAAACACAAAAAATGCAAAAACAAACAAATGATTTCTGTCGAACAAATATAAAGGGTGCAGTAACAAATAAATGCAAACATAGATTACAATAAAATTGGATACAACATTAATTATTCAAATATCTCAGGATTGCCCTGGGGCGCTTTCTGTTGTTTACATCCTGGATGTCATACATAATATTTGGGATTGTGCTATTCTGCACTTTGTTAATGTTATCAAAGAACTTTTTGGCTAATTTGGCCATGTATTCAGGTAGCTCTTTAATTTTGAGCTCTTGGTGAATGGCCTTGTTTCTTATGAACCAACGACCATTCACCGCTTCTCGTAATGTAACATTTTGGATTGTTTGAAGTTTGTTCATAGAGGTAAAACAGGCAAATCCCCATACAGGACAGGCATAGGTTAGGATGGGACGCAACATGGTTTTGTAAATGAGTAACTTGTTATCAATTGATAGAACGCTGTTCCGAGCAATCGCGTTTACCTGAGCCGAAGAGACGAAAGAAAACGGCTAAGGTTTAAATGTTCAGAAGTTGAATAAGGAGTCCACACAATGGGACGGGAAAGCCTTTCAAACATTCTATTACCGTACAGGAATCCTGCAGCGATAATTGAGTGTTGAAAGAGGTGATGCATGAGGCGATTGTTGGCACGCGACAGCGTAAAAAGCAATCGGACAGGTATGAAAGAGAATAGAAGCGGGAAACAAGTCCAGGCTTCGGGAAAGGTTGCTATGGTAACGCTGTAAAGCCAGCGAAGATCGCTAATGCCTTGGTAATGGTCTGGGGGGGGGGAGAGATCACTGACCTAAGAACTGGTTGAAAGAGATCACTGACCTAAGAACTGATTGAGAGAGAGAAAGAGCGCGAGTCGAAAGGAGAAACAGTTGAAGGGATTTGAACAAAGGTCGAACTTTCTGTGTTAAGTGATTTTACCGCTCTGCCGTTAGTGTACGACTAGCTATCAAACATTTACTTACTTCTCCTTTTTAAACATCAGATTCATATTCCTAGATGGAAAATTTTAATGCTCTTTCAGCTTGTCGGCTATACAGGGTGATCATAAAAATTCCCCTATATATGAGCTCCTAACCAACTATCCGCTCAACTAATCGAAATGAAATGTCAGATATTGTTATTTGAAGACACATGCTGGAGACTGTCATGATTTAAAAGCATAGATGGTGATTTAAAAGCATGGTCTCGCGGTTACATTGAAAACATTTCGAAATTTTCGAAAGGCAATACACACGTTTTTCTTGCGTAAATTGTTCAGCGCCTTGCAAAATCGTAAATGGCGTTGGAACGATACAGGTATGACGAAAACATTTCCAAAGGATAGCATTGGTAAAGACCATTTATTTAATTCATGTTTTATGGTATCTTTCAGTTCTGACAAATCTCATGGATTTGATGTGTTCATCTTAGATTTCAGATTCAAGGCAGCGAGGCAGGGGGATCGCGATGACTACGAAATTGTGAAGTTAAGAGAGTCTCCAAAGTGCTGTTGCAGAACTTGCCGGGCACACATGTGGAGGAACATGAACTTGTATCCATAGAATGCCCTTAATGACATTTTCCTGCTGCAGTTCTAGAATTAAGTAATTCTAGATCATTTCTGTACACAGAGCACTTGTGACGGAGCATGTTTTCTTATGTGGACGGGATCTCTTCGAAGAACTATGGTTCGAGAACGAATGTGCTTACGATGCCTCACCGCATAGTCGTTTTAGCTTCGTGTCAGCGTGCTGGTTTCGCATCGTGACGATTTTCGTTAGCCCAGTGAACCCAATTCTTGGAGTATACGTTTCTAGTTAAGGAGAAATGTGTCTCATCCATACATAATATCCGCAGCAGCCACCTGCTATCTTCATTATATCCGATAAAGAAAAAAATTCGCAAAGTCGGTATGTTGTTGCTCGGTTGCAGGACCTCTGTTTATAGTCCAGCTGTCCTCGCCCTCCATCACCTATCTACTAAATGTGCTTTTATACTGTGCTACTTTCTCACTGCACTACGTATTTAATGTTGTACTATATTTTCACTGCAATACTTATTTATTTTTATTTTATTACGTATTTACTACTTATGTGCTTTTATATTGCATTATTTATTTAATGTATTACTTTTATGCTTTTTGTTCTCTGTTTGATATTCTTGCATTGCAATATGTTTCCTCTTAAGTCTGAAGGTTCTTTTATTGTTGAACATGTAACAGTTGTGATAGTTTGCCTCAAAGGGAAATACTGTCCCATAGTCATGGCAAAAGTGGATCAGGTTAAGATCTATTAACGGGCGGATAGGTATCAGGTGATATCAATCAGGCCAGTAAGGAGGGACTTCAAATGCCAACAGTATACAACGTGCCCGAGCACGAAGAGAAATCAGGTCATCCCAAAGAGGAACTACCTAAGAACAAGAGCTTAGACGAGGTACTACAGTTGTAGCAAAAAGAAAGACCAGGTTCTTACTGTCAGTTGAAGCAATGAAATCGTGCCATTCAACGCACCTGTCCAAACCAACTTCGACATTCAGCTTCGAGCTTTGGCGCTTTTTGGCGACAGATATTTCTCGCATGCGCAGTTGTTTCCCTTTTCGTTGGAAGGGAGCCACTTCTGCTTCTTAACAGTACATATTCTTTGGCATAGCATCCGATATTAATTCAAAGCCCGAAGTATAAGCTGCCAAGCCAACACAAAACTGAGAAAACTCAAAGAGATATGCGAGAATTTGAGACCAGCTACGCCAAGAGTGGAAGAAATGAACAAGGCAACTCAGAAACGAGAAAATTCTAAAAGATTCCCAGACAAGCCCCGCAGAAGCTGGAAGGCAACAAGTCGAGTATCAGCCAGTCGTCCCAGACAGCTTACCAAAGGAAATGACAGAAACAAGCTGAGGTTGTGGACTGCCAAAGCCGATTTAAGAGATTCCGCGATGTAAGGATGAATTCCACGAGGATGAGTTGGAACGTCGCAAAAACTTAGGATAACTATTTACCAGATCCGGTGATCAACTTGGGGCGAATGAATTTTTAGCCAAATGAATGGCTGAGCATTACAGTGGGAATCAGAATAGATAAAAACCAACGATAAGTGAAAATGTATTTATTTCTATTCAAATGACCCGTTTTTTATGCCAGTACCTCATCTGTGTTTTGTACTAAGTGAGACTTCTGAACTTTAAATAGTACCTGGAATATCTTTTGTTTAAGAACTTTAATGTGGTCAATAAAATTCGTCCTGTAAGCAATCAAGATGTCTGGTAAACAATCGGTAGGACTGTATTTCAAATTTCGGCGACGGGACTTCTGACTAGTGATTAGTGAAGATGGCTATAGGAATTTACGCTTATTGAAAACTAGTTATCTCATTAATTTTGTCTTTGCTGTCACTTAAAATTTTCTTGGCTTCCATCAACGAATTAATTTGGACCAAGATGTTAATTAATAAATATACTTAAGCTACAAGTTATTAAGGGAGATTTTGCTATAGGTATCGTTGATAATTTCTCTACTATTTCGCGTAGCATCTGCATTTACTTACCAGGTTTGTTAGCGGTAATTGCAAAGGGAAGCAAAGAGCTTGAGCCAAAATTCATAGGCGACCTTCGTTGTGTAATCATATTTTATAAGTTTAAAATGAACATAAGCTTTTTCTGCTCTTTTTGTAAGCTGCAGAGTTATTATACAGGGTGTGTGCTATTAGACTCACGAGCTAATGAAAACTGTTTACTTTAAAATTTCTTCTGCGTTGCTGTTATTTTGCTGAATTGTTAAGACGAGGTGACAAGTTGCCTGGTTTTATTTACGGAGCCAGATATTAAAATTTAAAGAAGTTAAGATCCTATATTATTTAGAAAGTCCTCCCCAAAGCCGTCCTTTTCTTCAATCAGATAGCCGTTGTGTGAATTTCCATGTCCCATATCTGAACTTTAGAGTTCGATAAATAACTGAATACTTTCTTTTAATTACTTTCTTGTAATTACTTTCTTGTAATACTTTCTTGTAATTACGTTCTTGTAATACTGGTCTTCTGTATAATGCGGATTTTCTTGATTTGTGTATGTATGTAGAATACAGTTTAAGTTGATTTTTGAAACGTCGAACATTAGCATTTTTACTTCTGACAGAGAAGAAGTCTTGTCCTGATCCTGGAGCATCCGCCGATGGTACAAGGAAAGGAAGTTGTTGTTTCGTTGGAGATGTTCTTGAGTATTCCTGTAAAGAAGGTTTTGAATTAGTGGGGATAGATACTGTCGTTTGTTTCCCTACTGGTAACTGGAGTGCACCAAGACCACTCTGTCGTCGTAAGTGTTCTTCCTTCTTTCCGGAATGATTTTCTGTAATTTATATGTATGAATGTTAATATTTTAAAATTATTTAGTACTAACGAATATTAACTCCTTAAAAAGCTATCACACTAATTTCTGTACCGAAAACTAAATTTTAAAGATTGTGAAATTCATTTGGAGTGCAATATCCCATTAAATTGCCTCTTATAGACTTTTACTTCAAAATATTCCTTTCAGGATCATTTTGTACTTCCGGTTTATCTCATAACCTCAGCTGCGGTTATGATATACTTATTTAGCTCACTAATAGTGTACTTTTGCTACGGCAAAACTTTTGTCATGGATTTTTCAAATATTTCCTGATAAGCTATCGAACTCAAGTTTTGCGCACAAACTATTTATGGATGACAATGCAATATGCTGAAGTGATCTGTTAAAATTTTAAGTTAGATTTTTTATAAATTTCAAGTTTAGCAAGTTTTTTCATATATCTTCCTTTTACGAACAAAATAAAAATCTCAGAATATCACTGTATGCACCATTGCATAGAGCGGCAAATAATCTTCTAAATGAAATTGATGTGAAATTTTTGAATTTAATTTTTGATTGTTTACTAAATTTTCAAAAATCGTTTGATTTCTTCGGCTTTTTGACGTCTAATAGTTGAAAACTTCAATATAGAAAATGCATTTTCTGTAAAGTTTTGAAATTTTTACTGGTTACAAACTCTTTACCCTCTTTTAAGACAAGAAGGATTAAAAAAATTATGTACGGTAACTTTTTAAATTTGTTGTAAATAAGCTGCTGCTACTTTCAACCATCAGGCTGGCATCAGCATGTAACAGCAGATAATATACATAAATTTTAAAGTAGAAATAACATATTTCATCCTAAGGCTGTAAATAATAAATGAGTAATGAATAATGAATAATAAATAATGAATTTTCAATTGAATAATTTGAATAATGTCCTAAGGAATGAGAACTGCGTCACGGATGATGTCCGCCCGAATAGTTAAGAATACAGCTGCGGCTTGGGAAGGCTGTGAAAAAATACCCGTCAATAATCTTCACAGAGCCTATTTGGAACACGAAATATTTTTATGTAACTGGGGAATTGCTCGATGTCGTCTTTCCTTGAAGCTTTTGTCAGGGGAAGGACTTTTGAACATCTTTTTCTGCGTTTCGGCTTTTAACTATGAGATGAAATTGGACTGTAATACTCTCCCTTCCCCCCCCCAAGCCCTGAGTTGAATTTTGTATTTTTTTTTATATTTTTGTATGTTATTATCAGGGAAAAGGTATTTAACCATAAAATTATTGCTCATGAATGCTTTAGGTATTTAAGAAAAGGATAATTCTATTAACTGTAATGACGTACAGTAATTTAAAAAATAATGATTTGTTATGCTTAGATTTGTAATGAGAAATAAGACCTGGCTAGTTATCCCAGCTAACTTTGTAGGGTTTCCCTGAGTTAACTAACCATTTATTCAAATTTTTGTTATCTTTCCTGAACTCCTCGACTTCCCCTTGCATTACTGTGCCAGGATGTAAATTTAAAGTTAAATGAGTATTTAAACGGGAGAATCTCTGAGTTTATGTAGAACGCGTTTTATTTTTGATCTTGCTCTTAAGCTTGACTGTTAAAAATTTACATAATCGCCTGTAGCAACGGTAACCGCCGTCAATAAAAGGAGGTGCTTTCCTTGGTAGCGGCGCAGTTTATTTTCAGTTCGAGCAGAGTAGACCTCTAGGGAGAAGCAAGTGGAAGATGGTTCCGGTTCCTGTCTTGTTCCGGTTCCCGTCTTGTTTTAGTTCCAGTCGGGCCGTTTAAGTACAAGACACGTGGGATCTGAAGTTTGAATCCAGAGCAAGTTAAATGGAGATATGTCGAAGGGGGTCAGATGGATTTTATCCTTATAAGAAATTGATCTTCTCCGTGCCAGAATAGCTGACAGTTTAAAGCATTGCCTGGGAATTTGAATGTTTCCACCTAAGATGTTAAGCTTTCGTTTATGATGTTAAGTTTTTCATTAATTGTGAAGTTCTAGTTGAATAAACCTTTAAGTTTTGGACAAGGTTTTGTGTTCTTCAGAAATTTTAGGTTCGAAGTCAGATATATCACGTAGAATTTAACGGGAAAAATCAACATTGACCATTTCGAATAATCGTCACACCTGTTAGGTTTGTTGAGTGAAATTAAGTTAGCCATAACTTAACCTGCTAATCCAGCAGTATTCTATTTAGACTTGAAATGATTTATATAATAATGTTAAGTTCCACCACAAGTTGTTGGTGCTATTGTAAAGCACGAAGTGCGTGTCTTTTCTGTTCTTTAGTTGGAATAATAAAGGGTTCTTCTGTGCTGGTAATACTTCATGCCTGTACAAAAATTCGCGAGGTTCATTTTGTAGGATCTAGATTTAGCTTATGTGGAACAGGAGAGGTAGATCTTATAACTCACGCTAATAAAAGAGTTTAAAATGTGAATTAGCGCAATGTTAATTTTATTTATTGTTCTACATTCATCGATCCATTTGAATCGTAAGGTATTCAGAAACTTGGAACTTACAAGTTATTATGTTTTAAACACCACGTAAAAATTGTCATCTTCCATAGGGATTTACTGATAAATTTAGATTATTAGAGAGTGCCGTTGAAATAGTTAAAGCATAAATAAATTTAATGAATAATTATTATTTCTATGAACTGATTGATTGATTATATATACGCATTTCTTTCTGTGGTGTTTTGTGGGCGCGCATATTAATGTATTTGAAGAAATAAATTAGTGGCTATTTGTAGAGTTTTGAATAAGTAGGCATTGGTAATTTGATATATATTTTATTAATTCCATTGGAGACTGTAATAAAATAGATAATTATGAGAGATAGGATACTTATATAATTTGATAATGAAATTCAGTTTTAATTTTTATTGAACTATATGCTTTGATTTTTATACCAATCTACCTGAGAAGAATTATCACTTTTTACTTTCATGATATCGATTTGAAAAATTTGAATCTTAACTGAATTAATTTGCTTTTGAAGTTACGCATTTATTGAGTTAGTTGAGTTTACATCAATATCCTAGTTCCACGCAATTAGGAGTTTTATTTTATTTTTATCCCGCACTAGGAGCCAAAACGTTTTCTTAACGTAAAAATTAAAATTTTACTTAATTTAAATTTTTATGACGGAACAATTGGTCGGAACTCTGTTTTAGGTATAGACAACAAACTACTCATTTATAAGACTCTTTTGCGTCCCATACTCACCTACGCCTGCGCTGTTTGGAGACACACCTGCCAAACTCATTTTGTCTAAATTACAAATATTGCAAAATGTACTCAGGCAAACGGCCAATTGCCGCTGGTTCATCAGAAACACGGCAATACACCGCGAGCTCGATATTCCTGAGATTAAAATACATATCGCTGAATTAACAAATAAATTCTTTATAAATATCCCTAAAGTGGGGAATATTACTATTCCAATTTTGCACTACGACGATGAAAATGAAAATAACCGTAAAAGGTCGCTTGCGGTCCTCAGGCACCTCCCCTCAAATTAACTACATGTTTTGGCTTAATTTACTACGAGGCGTATTCGGAAACTAAGTACTGTTTAAAAAAAAAAAATTTTTTTTTCGAATCCAATTTTATTTTTACATGAAAATACATGTCTTAAACTATTTTTCAACATAGTTTCCGCCAATGATCAAACACTTGTCATAGCGGGTGACCAGGTTTTGTATACCATCGTCAAAGAAACTTCCCGCCAGATTCGATAACCACGTCATCGTCAGACCCAAAGCGCTTGCCACCGAGCTCTCGCTTCATGTTCAGGAACAAGTGATAGTCGGACGGTGCCAAGTCCGGGCTGTACGGCGGGGGATCGAACTGCTCCCAATGAAACTGTCGAATTAACGATTGAGTGACACCACCAGTATGGGGATGAGCATTGTCATGGAGCAACACAATTCCTTTACTGAGCATTCCTCTTTGTTTGTTTTGAATGGCACGCCTTAGTTCTGTTGAAGTCTCACAATATCGTGCCGCATTAATGGTTTCACCTCTGGGAAGAAATTCAGTAAGCAAAACGCCTTTCTTATCCCAGAAGACAGTGCACACGATTTTTTGTGATGACATTGTCACTTTGAAATTTTGTTTTTTCGGAAAATGAGTGTGTCTCCGCTCCATCGATTGTTGTTTCGATTCTGGTGTGAAACGACACACCCAAGTTTCATCACCTGTCACAATTTGGTTAAAAAAGTTTTCTCCCTCATCACTGTGTAGAGACATTAGGTTATTACGAAGCAGGAGACATGAAAAATGAGCAACGCCTTCGCTGGGAATCGAACCATGGACCTCTCGGTTACGCGTCGAGCATGCAGACCACTACACCACGAAGGCATGCGAAGAAGGCAGGAGAAATACCTTATATACTCCCCCTTTTAAAGGGTGACCGGGGTTTGGGGGACCCAATCGCCAAATCACGGTGGTGGAGAATCATCATCCACCATACCGACCACTCCGAGCCTCGGCGTGGACATTTGTTCGACCCGCATTAAACATTCTTACCCACTTTCTCACCATTCCATCACTTATCGCGTATTCAACGTAAACTTCTGTCACTTGACGATAAATTTCGGCCGGTTTAACATTCCTCGCGTTCAAAAATTTAATCACGGCGCGAATTTCACAGTCAGCGGGAGAACTAATTGTCTTAAACATTTTGAATGTACACAGCAAACTGAAAACACAACATAGAGCAACCAAAATGGCGACAATTGAAAGTCAGCGGACAAGAAAGACTAGTGCGCATGCGCGAGACGCCTACCACAGCGCTGCGACGGCGCTAGAATGAAACGGTACTTAGTTTCCGAATACGCTACGTATTACCTTGTTATACCTAATACATAATCCTATGGTTCTGTTAAATTTCGCTTTGTTGACGTTGCCATGTATATATTTACGTGTACATATTGTGTAAATAGCTATCTATTTATTGACTATTGATTGTAAACATGTTCAGTTTATGCGTAAAGGCATTTCTAAATATTGCTTTATATTGCTATGTCACTGCGCACTAACCTTCGTCTCGGCCTGCACAGCAGGTGAAAAATTGCACTTGGACTCATTACGTGTTATCCGTGCAATTTCCCCAGAAACCCATCTCTCAAGTACTCGAATTTATCAAGTATTCGAATATCGTCACGTGCCATATCGGGTTACCTGTACACGCGGGAACAGATTTCGCGAACAAGAATCGAGTTTGCCTGAGCCGAACAATCAAAGAAGGACCAAGGAAGGGGTCAGTTACGGGGCACTTAGGCAATAAGCCTTTATCCCCACGTCATCAGGTGAATAATATTATCGCCAAAAGAGGGGTTCCGCAAATAGTAAAATTTAGTGCCGAAATTTGGGAAAAACCAAATAAGAAACCTGCCTTCGCAGTGACAAAAAAGGTAAAAACACTGAAGGACTTAATTTAGTAAATTTTGGTGTCGAATAAGGGCCAGAATCAATTTAGAAGGGGTTACATCATGAATTTTGAAAAGCAGCGAATTTTCCTTGATCAATGGTCTTCCGGTGTTAACAACACCGGAATGGAAGTGCTTGCGAACTTCTTTCGCGCGCACTTCGGGTCTAGGAGAGGGGGGGGAGGCGGGAACTCGTTATGCGAGTTGTAAAATAAAGAGACAGGGTCGAACTGTCTCTCAGGAGAAACATTTGAGTTTAAATAATTACTGTTAACGTTAATGTTATGATATACTAGAATTTCATTTATATAGAATTTATAACTTAAAAGCATAAGGTTCTCTTGGTGAGAACTGTATAGATAAATAATAAAAGCGCCGGAACCCTTTTAAGAAGGGAACAAAAGGCGTTAGAGATAAGCAATCTCTTAAGATTGCACTAAGTGGTTGCCCGGTTACGGGGCACAGAGAGTTACCTGGGTGAAACTGTGTACGCAGCGGATTCACCTAGGCGGGGGGGGGGTTGAACGAGAGTTGGGTGATTGCTTCGAGGCCCAAGGCCCAAGGCGTTGACTTCCGGAGTACCTTTGCAATTAAATGCAATTACCTCCACAACATAATTAAGAGAGACTGAGATAGTTAAGAGTAGACAATAGCAAAGTAAGGTAGAGAAGAGTTAAAGATTAAAAGGAGCAGGAAATAAATAAGAGGTCCGACAATGGACAGGGAAATCTTCGAACTTCTTTCACTGAGTGAAAAGAAGGGTGAAGAGGAGTTAGATAGAGATCCTTCAATCTTCCTATTGTTCATAGAAAGTAGGAAGATCGAGGAGAAGAATAGGAGGATTCCTGAGAGCATTGTGCTGAAGGAATGAAAGGAAAGTGGTTACGGCCGGGAAGCTGAATAGCCCCAGGGCTCGGGAAAGGTCGTTAAGGTATCGCTGAAAGTCGCAGAGATTGCTAATGCCTTGGGGATGGGCGGTGGGGGGAAAGCAGGTCTTGCAACCAAAGAGCTTGTAACTAGAGGGGGAAAGACGACTGGGATGTGGGGGGGGGTGTTCGAGCTTTCTACTTTTGGCGGGAGAAACGTGCCTTATCGGCGAAATCAGGATATTTCAGTAGCGGGCTATTGTAAGGGCGTCCAAGATCCGTGATTCGAAAAGACTTGGATTGAAACTGTTTTCTAAGTGGAAAAGAGAATTTAAATTTGTTAAAAAGTAATGTGCTTTTAAAAATTAATAGCAGTGAGGCTAATTGTGATAATAAAGTTCTGAAGACGGGGTCTTGCGGAGAAAAATATGCGCTTTACGATGATATGAATATTATATTGGGTTGCAGATAAAATAATTAAATACGTACAAATTTAATGACTATTTACACGGTACGTGGTTGTAAGGAGGCAGAGGTCTTGGTTGTCGGGGGGCAAAAATTTATGAGGAGGTAGCACAGATAATGTCCCCGTGTAAAAAGGCCAGATTAGGTCTGGCGGGAAACTAGAAATAATTAAGTTCGCCGGGTTAGGCCCATGAAGTGCCTTAATGATAATTTGGAATAGAGATAGAATTCCTAGTCAAGTATACACCTCCGCTTCGGCTTTCTAGGAAAGATGTTAAATGTACGATCAAGTACGCTCCTGGGCCGCTTGGCAGAACTGGGTTCTGCCGGATTATAAGCTGGAAGTGAATGCAAGACTGGGTTTTCTATCTGCAATAATCGATTAAAAAACTTGGCCGAATTTTGCCGGAAAAAGGCATCTAAGGGCAGAATTTTGAGGTCATTATGAAGCACTTCATTTCGGACGAAATAATGAGCATTAGTTAGGATGCGTAGCGTGACGCTCTGGAATACTTGAATTTTCTTTAGATGGCTGTTTGCTGCAGTAGACCATACGACGGCTGCATACGTCAGTATGGGTAGAATGGTACTTTTGTATAGCAGTACCTTGTTTTGTAGAGAGAGGCTGCTGGT
>KK113845.1:110255-152626 GCA_000611955.2 Stegodyphus mimosarum
TATGAATTTGAATAATAGTCGCTTCTAGGGCCTCCAGTGGTGGCGTAGGTATTCTAGAATGCTTGATGCTGCGTTTTATATAGATGCTAGTGCCGCCACTAGCGCGAACAGTGTCACTGATGCATACCTCGCGATCATTTCGGTAGCAGAAATAATTTGCAATATTCGCGCTAAGTCCCTCAACCAGATGTGTCTCCTGAACGAGGAAGAGGTCCAAGCAGTGCTCATTAATGTAATCCCGGACTTCGTGAATTTTTCTTTTAATGCCGTTGGCATTCCAGAAGCTTATTAAGATGGTATTATCATCTGTAGAACAGTTGAATTTTAAGCCTTAATTCAGGAGGCCGCAGTATGCCTCATAGATGTGAAATGCTCTCTCAGGCCCCGTGGAGACATTACGGAGGTGTGGGAGAGCATTTCGGAAAGCTTTTAGAAGAATTTTATGTTCGATACCGAACTCCGAAGCGATTTGAAACACGCTTCGGAGGGTATCTGTACAGCTGTTGTCTTCTGCTGCCTGGGCTGGAGCCTGGGCCGTTAGCTTTGGCCGGGCGCTCAAATTTGGTTGTTTTGTAGGTTTCTGCGGCTCCTGAATTTTATTCATAGGCGTTTGAAGTCCGGGATTACTACGTCCGGAGACGATTTGGCTAAAAGAGGGGTCTGTGCTACCTATGAGAGGTTTAGCCAGGGCTGGTACAAATTTTGATTTCCCGCCATCCGGTCGAAACTGGGGGTTTTTATTTTTATTTCGTGGGTTTCGGGGGCAGTGAAACCAGTTGGCTGCATGCTGCCCAAGGCAGTTCGCACAGGTGTTCGCCTCTTCAGGGTCTTTGGTGCACTGGTACGCGTAATGCGGCCCAGCGCATCGTAGACATTTTAATGGCAGCGTACACACTGCCGAACTGTGGAAGAACCCTTGGCAGCGCCAACACTGGCTCGGCCCCTTCTTCCCGATGTGCTTTTCAATTTTAATCTCAACGCCAAACATTAGAGTTTCCTCAAAAATGTCATAGGCGTTGAGACTAGGATTCAGTTGAATCAAATAAAGTGGCATAGGATGGCGGGATCTGTGCCTACGGAGCTGAGTTACTGAGATGACTGAGTATCCTAGAAGTTGTAACTCAGCTTTGATTTTGTCTGGCTTTGCCGTATTAGGAAGACCCCTTAACATTACCTTAATAGGCCGGTCTTCCTTTAAATTAAATGATTTGTACTCGGCCCCCTGATTTGTGAGAATTTGGGCGACCGAGCGATAGTTAGTTTCATTTTCAACTTCAATTCGGAGGTATTTCCCTTTCATTCGACATATCGCCGTAGGCACAGTGGCTTGGACAATTGATGTCAAAAATTCGAAGTCTTTGGGGTCAACAAAAAAGTAGGGTATCCTACGTTTGTTACTATTACTGGTTGTGGCTGGGGGGGGGAGTACCAGCTCCGGCTGAATTCTCCTGATCTTCGTTTTCATTTTCCCTCTGCTGAGGGGGGGGATCATCCACTGACTTAGTGGGGGGGAGTTCACTATCTACTCTTTCACTCCAGAACGGAGGAATTTGACTGCTACTGGGACCTTGAAGGTCAAGATCTTTCTGCGCCCCGCGTGCAACTAAGTGGCGGGGGGGCAGCTGAAATCCTTCTTTATCTATCTTCCTAATCTTTTTGCTCTTAGGAGAATTTGAGTCTTGGCTAATTGCTAATTTTTTAGTGCTTTTAATGAGCTTATCAGCTTGCAATTTCGCGGGTTTTAATATTTGCTTTTCCTGCGGTTTTTTTGGGCTATTTTTCTCGATACTTTTTTCTTTAAGAGAATTTTTTCTAGTTTTTTCCAGGGAATCACCAATCTTTTTACCAACATTTAAGATTTTTTGAATGCATTCCTCTTCAGTAGAGGGGATTGCGAATAATGGTAAATTCAGACGTTTAGCAAGACAAGTTAATGAATTTAACGTTACCTGGCTTTCTTGCCTGACGCACTTGAGGTCGAAGCTTTCCAATGGAGTACTCCGTCTGGCTCTGCTTAGAGTCTGTTCTAAGTCGGTAAATCGTGCTTTTAGAAGATACAGTTGCTTTATCTGTAATAAAACATTATCCGGATCAAGCTCCTGCACTGAGCATGCAAGAGGCTGTGGAGTTGATGCTAAGACAGTAATGTCCGCCGATGGAACCGAAGTATCCATCGCGGCGTGCTCTTCGGATTTCCCGGGCGTAGATCCCGGATTTTCGTCGCTGTGGGTGGTCTGAGCGGAGCTCATTTTAACACGTCCTACACCCTCGGCGTCCATCCTCCGAATCCTTGCTTCGAGGCGTCCCGTACAATCAAAGAAGACTACGTACTGCTAATTCTATTCTATTTCAGCTTTGAACGACCACTGTTGTTCGCCTCCTGCCATTACCCATGGATCAATCATAGGGAAGAAAGACGGGGATTTTTACCTACCGTACGATGAAGTGGAGATCACTTGCGAGGCGGGATTCGAGTATCAGGGTTATGAATACAACTTGTGTCTCGAAGAAATTGGATGGAAGGAGAACTTTTCTGAATGTAAAGGTATGCGATACTTATTTAATAATATCTCTTGGAAAATAATCGTAATATGTTACTATAATCACCATATAATAAAGTTACTAAAATTTTGAATTGATGTAATAAATATAGTGTTTAAAAAGCTTAGACTGAAAAATTAACTATTCACATTAAAGATTATACTATCCTGGAAAGTGGATAGAGCAATTTTAATTGGAAAATATTTATTAACTAAACAAGAAGATAATAAGATCTTAAGATTAAGCAAAATAAATAAAAGCAATTTTAAAAAAATAGGACCTGTAGATTAATTGTTCATAGTTTAGTGTTTCAAACAGACTCACCAGGAAGTAATTATTTAAAACATTAAACAAGAAGAATTAAGAAGTTCTGGAAACGTCCTTCTTGACTAGTAGTTGAGTGTGTGTGTTTGTGGGGGGGAACCACAATCCCCCCTTTTTTACAGAATGTTTTATTGCCCATTCAGTCAAGAATGTGCTCCAGTGCGAATGTGCTCCAGTACGAAGTCAAGAATGTGCTCCAGTGATCTTCACTATCCTTATTATGCTAACAATGTTGGAAATTTGGGCTAAAAGCATGTTAGAAAAACAAATATGCTTTTTAAAAAATAAAATTAAAATTAAACAAACGCACGAGTTAACTAATATGCTTTTGATGGCTAAAAATCGTAGTGTAATGAGGAAAAAAATATAGTATTCTATTATTAATGTATTAGCTGTGTGTGTGTGGGGGGGGGGAATCCTAAAAAACAACTAAAAGGCAAAGGTAAATAAATATAAGAATCTAAGCAACATAAAATTAAAATAAACAAGGGATAAAATGAGCAAGCATTTAAGATAAATATTAATTTTCTAAAAGCATAAAAGGAGAAAAAGTTGGTCTCCATTTTAAAAGAGTTTAATTAATAAACCCAAAACAAAATTCCAAATAATAAAAAACAAATGCAATGTTCTTGCTATGCATCTTCCTAATAATTTTCTCTGCCACTGTCTTTAGTTTTGTATAATTTTTAAAATCAGTTTCCAGGTCGAAATGATGATTCCGCAGAACATTCTTAATTGCTAGACAGGTCTAGACGGACTTTTACATTTGAAAATTTTTCCTTTTGTCTCTATATACAGGGTTTCCATCGAAGTTCTTACCCCGATCCTTTTTCGCTGTCATTGGTCAATGTGACATACATTGGCATTTATTAGAAAAAGTTTACCTAATTTAATCCTCTTCGGTGAACCCATTCCCTGGGTGTCTTCGTAAAAATATCTAGGTGTTTTACTAGATTCTAAATTAACTTGGCAGCCTCACATTCGCAAAATAATAGCGAATGCAACAGCTGTCAAAACCAATTTACTCTCCTATTTCGCTTGGAATAGCGACCTGTCACTTGATAACAAGATCCTGCTCTACAAGTCTATGATAAGGCCTGTTCTTACATATGCATGTCCCGTCTGGGGCTCATCTGCACTGACTAACAGAAAACATGTCCAAATTTTTCAATCAAAATTGCTTCGGCAGATACTTAAAGCTCCGTGGTTTGTAAGGAACGAAGAGATTCATAACGACGTCAAAATTATGCCCATTAATCGCTTTATACAGCGACTTTCGGAAAAATTTTTCAAAAATATTCAACATGTAGCTAATCCTGTGCTGCATATGCTACCCGTATATGATCCTGCTGTCGCTTCTTCCCCGAAAAGACCGCTGCGGTTCTTAACCCATTTCTTGCTATCCCATTTAAACGGGCTAGGTATGAGCACACGGACGACCATGTGAATAACTACCTCTCGTTCCTTAAGCCCCCCCCCGGCCTCTAGAGTTCTTTAATGCACACAGCATTAACCTGAGGAACCCCTTTTTTAACGTTTCTTTAACAAAAAACACCACAGTCTAAAAGGACTGAATTAAACTATAAAATATATCTGAAAAGCTGACTTAACTTCATGTAATATATCTCTATTATTCAACTTATTCTAACAAATGCTTAAGAGCGTGCTTTTAACTGATGAAAACTACTGATAACGTCATTTTCGGCCTTTTAAATACCGCATTGAATAGCGGTCAAAAACGAAACTTCTCCCTCCCAGCTGATCACTGGCAGAACTACTTTTTCGACCTGTAACCAGGTCCCCCCTCCCTCCCTCCTCTGAAGAACGCGTATCGGAAAAGGTCTTTAAAGATCTCTCCCCTACGTATTCTTCGCTCCTGACGTATGCAAAACACGATTATCAAGGTTCAAGGAAACTTCACCTTTTATTTATCTGATCAAAATTATATGACGACTGCTCTTATTCTAAATTATTCTGGCCCTTATCTCGGTGCAAAATTAAGACCTTCTTGAGTTTTTACCTTTTTTCTCAATGCGAACGCATTTATTCCAAGTCATTCGGCTTATCAAAATTTTTACCTTATTTGGCAATCCCCTCTTTTGATGGTCTAAATTTCTGTGATGATGTGGAGGTAAAGGCGTAATTGCCTATGAACTCCGTAACTTGCACTTCCTTGATCCTTGATTTATTAGAAAAGTAATCGTTATGTGCTCTAAGTAGCTTTTAACGGTTTCAGATGGGTACTAGAATGGGTACTAGAAGGTGATATCGGATTTTAACGAAAGTTTACCGCCACCGCAAAAATTTTCTGCGCAAACACTTTGCATTAGCGTGCTTAACCTCAAACGAGTTTTGGCATTTGAAAGAGACTTGGTTTAGGACACTGTAAAATTCGTAAAAACGTACGGTTATCATTACAAGGTGTCTGAAATGGAACTATCACGCTAATAGATTACAACCGTCATTTACTTTCACTTCTGTTGTAAAACATGAGCTATAGAATGTCACCAAATCATGCACACAGCTTTCAGTACTAATGTTGTATCACCGTGAAGGTTTTGTTCCGAAAGTTCAAAAACAAGGACTGTGACATTCAAGAAGCAGAGCGTTTTGGACGGTGGTAATTTTTCAATGACATATTGTCAATCAAATTATTCAATTCAAAAATCGTATATCAACAATGAATAATTACTCTTTTTGTACCCAACAATTTTGTTAGCCTCCAAATGATTGAAAAAAATTTAGCGATTAAGAAAAAAAAGGGGGGGATAACTTTAAAATTTCATTTAGAAGAATTTTCTGTGTTCTGTTCGATTGTGCAAACAGTAAAATTCAGAGACTTTTAGTTTGTTCCTTAAACTAATATATGTGCGAAAAATCGCTTCAATTTTAAAGTTTTAAAAATGCAAAACGAACTTTGAAAAATCACTTCATTCTCATCCGCAGTGAGTGTGTACGCAATTTTGAGTTTTAAATAGATATCAGAGTTTTGACCACAATGACAAACATCGTGAAAGAGTTAAGTGAAATCATAATAAAACGATGATCGTTTTAAAATCAACTAGAAAATCACCTAATATTTAAGTTATTAATAATATTTATGAATAATAAGGAAATGAGGAATTTTTTACAACCATTGAAAATTTCAAATCTTTGTAATGGATGCATTTCAGATGTTAGAATTTTAAACCAAATAAAAGAGTAAAATCTTACATACCAAAATAAGTCTTTAAAATGAAAGGCTAAGAAAAATAGATTTAAGCTTATGAAATGGAAACAATTAAAAATTAAGGGGTAGATTTGATTGTAAAGAATTTTAAACAGAAACTGATCCTTTTCACTTTTTTAGGGATTAATAAAATGAAATGAATTGCTAAACAGAAAATCTTTATATATATATATATATAAAAAAAAAGCGGGAGAAATAACATTTGCAAAATGGCAGAAGATTTTTCTAGTAAGCTTAATTTCTTTCCAAGTAATTCTTTGCAACAAGGGGACTGAAATTAATCAATAATTAAATTAAATTAATTTTAGAGAAATGTATACGGAGCACGAAAGATAATGTGACATAATGAGATTATAATTTTGATGTTTCGAAGTAATGCCCAAGAAGAATCGATATTTCCCATTTTGAATATTTAAAAAAAAAAATAAAAAAATCGTTTAATGAATGTCCTTTCTCATTCTTTTTTAAAAGTGCAAAGAGTGTTTTATAACCTGAGAAAATTTCAAAAGTTTGTATCCGATATATTTTTTAGATGTGAAATTTTTAAATTAATGGGGTCAAAATTCAAAAAATTCAAGCGATTTTCAAAAATTCTCAAAAAAAATTGTTAAGAGTTTTATTGAATGTTTTTTTCACACTCTGTCTTATGATGCAAACAATAATATTCCGAGATTCTCTGTTTATTTGTTAACGAAAATATGTGCAAAAAATCATTTCAACTTTAAATTTGAAAAAAATCTACTCCTTTAAATATCAAAATCGTTACACCACATCCAAAGTGTCCACAAACAGTGTAAGTAAAAAGTTGGCATTCCGATGACCATCTTTTAACCATACCGAAAAGTATAATAATAATAATAATAAAACATAATTTTTGGGGGAACCGTTACGAAATTTCCGGAACCAGTTGCGAAAGTACCGATTACGAAAGTAACAACAATAAGCAAAGTTAAAAAGGTGTAAACAGTATTAGAAATCAACGAATTCGATTCGCGTTTGCGACGTGATTGTTCGCGGTGGCTTATGTGTAAAGGGAGTGAGTGAGTGACGGAAGACGTAGGCACCATCCCTTTACCGTTATGGTTAATTGGTAATAGCACCACGTCCACCCTTCTCCAGAAACCAGTGGGACCACACAAGGGCCTCGCGCGGGACCCCGAAACTCAATATCTATGTGTAAAGGGAAGAACGACGGCGATCTTCTGAACAGGCCATGAAGTAGAACCTCTTTCGTGTCTCCTTTTTCTCCTCTTTGCTAACGGCAGGGAGCGTTGTATGTTGAACGGATCAAGGATCAAGGAACTGCAGTTTACAGAGTTCATAGGCAATTACGCCTTTACCTTCACATCATCAGAGAATTTAGATCATCAAAAGAGGGAATTGTCTAATAGGGTAAGAATTTTGAAAAGCCGAATGACTTGGAATAAGTGCCTTCACACTGGGACAAAAAAGGTAAAAACTCAGAAAGTCTTAATTTTGCGCCGAATAAGGGCCAGAATAATTTAGATAGGGGCAGTCATCATAAAATTTTGACCAGATAAATAAAAGGTGAAGTTTCCTTGAACCTTGATAATCGCGTTTTGCATACGTCAGGAAAGAAGAATACACAGGGGAGAGATCAAAGACCTTTTCCGATGCGCGTTCTTCAGAGGAGGGAAGGAGGGGGGGGACCTGGTTACATGTTCAAAAAATAGTTCTGCCAGTAATCAGCTGGGAGGCAGAAGTTTCGTTTTTGACTTCTATTCAATGCGGTATTTAAAAGGCCGAAAATGACGTTGTTAAACGCCTGAAAGAGTTCCTTCTTAAAGGAAGAAAAGAGATGTTATCAGATTGCTTTATCAGTTTAAGTAGCGCTCTTAAGCGTTGATAAGAGTTAAGTAATATAAAAGACATATATTTAAGAATTTAAATCAGTCTTTTTCGATTGGGATGTTTCTTGTTAAAGAAACGTTAAAGCGGCTTCTTCAGGTTAATGCTTTGTGCATTAAATAATCTAGAGGCGGGGGGGGGGGTAAACGAGGTGTCGAGCGGGGCTACATTTACAATGCCACCTAACGGCTCGCGGTTTGCGTTCCGACCATGTATTCTATGACGAAAATTGCTCGTATCGAGCCTTCTATCAACCCTCCTAATGTTTTGCCCACTTGTTCAGACTCACTCTGTATTCATTCGGACGAGAAGGTCCGAAAAAGACACATCCAATATATTTCAAAAGTTAACGGAGATTAATTCACGGTCCCTTGCGCAAATAATTGTCTTACTGTTTATAATTGCTTGCGCCAATCCAGCTGCCGCATGAAGTCCCACTGTCGTTCGAGATATTAGCAAAGCATAAGACTGGATGTCTTGTTTTAGAGGATTTGATTTTGAAAATTTCATGGATGTGGAAGATTTCAAGAACTTTGAACGTTTCAATTATTCAAAGAGGCCAACCAGCGGCCGAGCGGTAAAATCGCTGAACACGGGTAGTTCTAATCTCTGTTCAAATTCAGGCGAACGGGTTGGCTGCATGGGCGTTTCTGTGGCTTTCGCCAGGTATAACGTGTATGCAAGCCAGTTTTCCTTAGTTCTTTAAATTCTGGATTTAGGTATAATTCATCAAGAGGGATCAAATAAAGTCTGCTGCGTTTTAGTCTGTGGCCGTGTCAGTTTTCGTCAACGCAGTAAATCTCTCGAAAGGAATTGCTGCCGAAGTACCTGTCATGTGAACATGCCGTCAAGAGGAGATTAAGTAATCAAAGCTGCAAGCTTTCATATATATCTGGTAGGTATTATCGATTGTTATAGATTCTTATCTACATGACGAGAATGTTAGAAAAAATGTTACTCCCTAGGGATGAGGTATTTCTACCATTCCTTTGAATATTCAAGAACTTATAGCATTCAAAGAGATTTTTCTAAGTTTTCAGCTGCAGCTAATAAAGCTAGCCCTAATTTTAGCTGTATTCCTGGTCGGGAAGTTCACCTGCAATGCCCCGAGAATATGAAAGCTAACCCAAACTACAGTGGCTCAAACAATTGACGATACACCTTACTTTCACTTGATAAATCCAACTTTCAGTAGAAATACCTGTAGTTAACTGGAAGAGAAAACGTGTTTTTACTTTCACACGTAACAAATGAGTTAATTTGCAGTAAAAATAACGAAAATCAACAAAAAAATATCTAAAATTAAAAATTTCACTAGTATTTGAAATAAACATAGGCAGATCTTTACCTAAAAAAGTTAAGGATACACCAATGAAAGTTTTGTGATATATCATATACAAAGACGGTGTCAATATTTGGTTGCATGTCCTTTGGCTTTTATAATGTCCTCCAAATGTCATCGTACCGATTCGACCAATTTTTTGGTGGTATCTGGAGATATTTTATCCTATTCTTCTTGTAACACTTGCTTTAAATGGGCTTTGTTCCTAATTGGTGTTTTTGGACCGCTGTTTCGAGTGTGGCCCACAAATTTTCTATGACATTGATGTCAGGAGACTGTGGTAGTGTTTTCAATTGCTGTTTACAATGAAAAAGACAACACATTTTGATATTATGTGCCGTGTGTTTGGGTTCGTTGTCCTGCTGGAATATAAAATTTCCATCTGAACCCAATTTTTTTGCACCCAAGTTTTTTGCAAGATTGTTGTGGAGTATATCTATATAAAGCTTATGATCCATTATGCCAGCTATAAAAACTAAATTTCTTACCCCATTTGAAGCCATACAACCCCAAACCATGACGGAGCCACTACCATGTTTAACAGTAGGACGTAAATTTTTTGGATCCAAAACGGTGTTCGGCCTTCTCCAAACGGTGCGACGACCATCACTTCCAAAAATGTTGAATTTACTTTCATCACTAAACATAACTTTCTTCCAAAAGTTATCTGTCTTCAACTGATGAGTTTTTGCAAACTCCAAACGCTTTTCTGATTTTGTAAGTTTATAAATGGTTTTTTTCTAGCTACTCGACTGCTATATCCAGCATGTCTAATCAAATTTCTCACAGTTTCAGCACTTACACTTCTGCACATTATTCGAGAAATTTCTGCAGCTAATTTGACTGCACCTAGTTTAGGATCTATCTTGATATTTTTCAAAATTTTCCTTCTGGCGACATCACTTAGAATACTTTTCCTTCCTCTTCCACTTTTATTTTCAATTAATCCATCGCTTTTAAATCTTCCAATGATTTTCTGTACACACGAGGGGCTTCTACCGACAGTTTCAGCTATTTCACGATAAGATTTTCCTTTCTAAAATAACCTTAATATAAATTTTCTTACATCAATACTGGTTTCTCTCCGAGAAGCCATTTTCCATTTAAAATTGCGACTTTAAATTCAAATAACCAACTTCGAAAAACAAAAATAACAGTCGAAAAAGTTTAAGATAAAATTGGCCAAACTTAGATTATGATAGTAGCAAGCAGAAAAAAAAATCTAGTGGTAGTTAAACAAAAATTTCATTGGTGTATCCTCAATTTTTTGAGGTAAAAATCTCCTTATGTTTATTTGAAATGCCTCTGAAAATTTTTATTTTAGAATTTTGCCGTTGATTTTTCTTTATTTTTACTGTTAATTAAACCTTTTGTTATGTCTAAGAATAAAAGTACGTTTGCACTTCTAGTTAATGTGTTATTTCGATTGAAAGTTGGATTTACCAAGTAAAAGTAAGGTGTATCCTCAATTGTTTGTGCCACTGTATGTACAAGCTAACACGTTGGAACTCCCGATCCAACAGGCTATTCTTAACTACTCAACTAACTTTTTACGAAGCCCTTTTTACTCTGTTTTAAAATATGCTTTTCCTGTTGTCTTTAAAAATTAGTAATATCCAAATAGAAGTGTTACGTTATCATATGTATTTACAGAACTATTTTTTAAGTCATCCTCAACAGTTGTTTTCTTTGTCATTAAAATATTTAGAGATCTTTTGTGACCAACCAGAGCCACTCCTGAATGGTTCTATTCCGGAGGTAGAGTCTACCAATATTACAGCTTTCCCTTACCAATTCGAGATCACGTATGTGTGCAATGAAGGTTACCGGCTAATTGGTGATAGCTGGAGGCTCTGCAGTAAGAATGGATGGTCCGGAGATACACCCTACTGTGAAGGTAAGATTTATACCCATGCTTTTTTTCTATTTCAGCAGGCGACTATAAAGGGCTATCTTTATTAGTCTACACTTAAGGAACCATATTCGGTTATTTCTATTCACCCTCACCTCCACTGAAAAGCCGCGATTATCTACTGATTGCAGAACTCACCATATATCCCAAAAGATTTTATACAGCAGCTCATAATGTCGCCGAAAGGTGTTTGAGTAGCAACTCTGGAAGCCGCCAGAAAGTATTTATCTGGCAAAGGACTTATGTATATTGAGTACATTTGTTTTTGCCCTAACTAACCGTAATGGAACTGTGAAATCTGCCCTTGTAGCAATCGTATTGATATTAATAGTCAATCTCACAAGAATACTTTCTACAACTTACCTCCCTATACAGGAAGAGAATCAGACTTATTTCCTTGTACAAGCGCCTGGCCCCAGCCACCACCCCTGTTCTTACTGGTTGCCGTTTATGACGTCAGGTTGAAGAGATTTCATTATCTGTTTCGTTTACGTTAGGTGAACTTATATTGCTTTGGTCTTGGTTATGTATAAATGTTAATTTGTGGAGCTGAGGCTTAAGCTTTTGGAACGCAAAAATGCCGCGGGGAATTCATTTCGTCACTATATGACATCGCAAGTCGTGTCCAATAAGAGCTTAGGGTGGTGGCTGGGGCCAGGCGCTTGTTTTCCTTGTTGGGGCATTGTACATTGTGTTCTGATGTTCTTGATTACAGTGTTTAGTTTAATTACATATTAGACAATACATTATGGAATGATATGTTTATCTACGTGATATAAACCACTTCACCAATCCACACACTCTTCTTTTTCATTGGGTAGGGATGTACGTTAAAGTTTCAACTGTTCTTGGGCGATCATATCTGGTTCGCAGTGCCGGTGTTGTACGCGATGTCAAAACTGGTTTGGTTTACGGCGAAACTTAGTAGGGCTATTTGCCTAAGGGAAGGGAGGCTTTCATGGAGGACTTTCTAAGGGACTGGATCATATCCTCGTTAAGCACGGGGAACTACGAAAGCGCCCATGCAACTCAAAGAACCTCTATGTAAAGAAGGAAAGGCTCCATAGACGTAATGTAAACCACTTTGTCTGCAACGCCGCTACAAAGAAAAGGGAACATTCGCCAAGGGATTAGGCGACGGAATCTGTTGGCGAGAATTTTCCCTCTGTGATGTGCCTGTTCTTTGGTACCTAGCCGACATTTTCCCTCTCCGCGACATGTGTAGGAAATTGAGGAACACGGGTTAAGATGAATCGTTCTTTGACTTGTCGCGATAATTTAAACTCGGAAATGATGAAATATTAGGTGAAGTTTCACTTTCACTGGCTGTTGAACTTCCATTGTCCATATCGCTACTTGAAACCAAAGAACCTATTCTTTGTCTAAACTCTTGCTAAACGTAACGGTCGAACCTGTCCAAACCAACTTCGACATTCAGCTTCGAGCTTTGGCGCTTTTTAACGACAGATATTTCACGCATGCGCAGTTGTTTCCCTTTTCGTTGGAAGGGAGCCACTTCTGCTTCTGCGAAGTTTTCCTTCTTAACAGTACATATTCTTTGCATGCAACCATCCCGTTCGTCTGGTTTCGAACCCAGGTTAAACTACCAGTGTTTAGCGATCTTAACTCTCTGCGCTGGTCCGTTTAATGTTGAAACAAACATTTCTTTAAAAGGCCGCTAACTGTAGATACCCTAACAAACGTTTCTTTCCATTGGCACCAACGAGCTCGAGAACGGTGTCCAACGAGTTCGTTACTTTAGGGTGGGGTGCGGATAATATGAAAGTATCTCATATTGTTATCATTTCTTATGCAGTGCAAATGTTATTAAAAAGGAGAGAAATAAAAGATTTGAGGAAGAGTAAGAAATGCAATGTATTTCTGTTCTTATTTTAAAAATTTTTAAATAACAGCTTAAATGACGAAATGCAATAAGTCAATGAAATTTGAAAAATATCTTCCGTTAATTAATTTTCTAGATCTCATTTCCCTTTTCCAGCCAAAATGTAAAATTCTAGCTCGCGCGATATTCAAATGAGGTAGAAAGAACAACCTACTTAAAGGAAGGTTTTAGAGGTAGAATCAAAGCGTATTCTGCCATCGACTTCTATGCAGGTGTGAAACCTGCACGACTTTGCGTTCCGGGCTTGAAATTGAATTATTACGAAAGCAATGAATATTAGTATTGGTATTCAAGGTACTCAAGTTTCCAAAAGATATACTAAAACTGTAGTTCTGGATTAAAGAATTCCGAGTGAGTATCGCATTGTGAGAAACATTTTTGGGAAGATGATATCATTCGATATAATTTATCAAAAAACGAAGGAAATGTTATTTAAGTTTGTAAAGGACACTTTAAATTATAAACTATGCTTATCCATGCATTTTTTCTGGTTGTCCAAAGTACTTATCTGAGAATCCGACATCTCCGAGGATCAGCAGAGAGGCAGAAAAGAGCTGCTATGGATAAATATATTTTTAATGAATTTTTGAATAAGAACAAAATTCCATCTATTGAGGATTTTTCTTCTTCATTATAGAATAAACTAAAGATTTCAGAAGATTTAGATCTAATATCACATCTGCTGATGGAAATTTATATTTTATTGATCAGTTTTAATCTACAATCTAGAACTGGAAAAAGTATCTCTGTATCACTTCATATAAATACAGTAGTGTTTCTTGGAGTATTTAAAAATATATTAAATGGCAATATTAAATTTACTTTATGGACTGAATTTGAAAACATTCATAGTTATGTAAAAATAATAGTAATTAAAAACATTAAAATCGAATTATGACTTATATAAGTATATAACTAGGAAGTATACTTGAATAAAAATCATTTGAGAACCTTACTTGAGAAATTTTATTTTGGAACAAATGAGGGTATATAATAAAAGTAAAATGATTAGAAGATACTGGTCTTTGCTTATTCGTTTTACATTAGCCCACTAGCCACCGAGCAGGAAAATCCCTAAACACTGGTAGTTCCGACCTGGATTCTAATCTAGGCGAACGGGCTGGCTGCAATACCATTTTCGTGATTTTCCCTATGTATAGCGTGTGTAGGAGCCAGTTTCCTTAGGAAGTCTTTCGCAAAGGCATCCCTCAGACAGATAGCCCTAGCAAGCTTTGCCATAATAAACTAAATCAAGTCAAATCAAATCGTTATACATTAAGTAAGCTGCTTGCTATTGTTGCCTCTATGACCGTCAACTAATCTGCCTTCCATTCATTGACCATCCCTGAAAAATCCTAGACCTGTTAAATCTCGATGGATCAACGAACAGTGAAGCTAATTGCAAGTATGTAAAAGGTAAATTAAAAAAATTATTGGAGCATGAACAATTCGTGAATTTATAGAGTGTTAGAGTTCTAGTGAAAAAGGTGACACAGGAAAAAGAATTGGCTTTGCTGAGAATCTTGAAAGTATTTATGCTCAGTCTTTTATGATTTCTGCTTTATTTTCAGATCATAAATTTATTTTTACTTTTTATATAAAAAGGAATATTTCATATATAAAATGAGTGACCCAAACGAAGAAAATGAAAAGAACCTGTATTCTAAAATGCTGAACGTAAATAAATTTCAGAGGTAATGTTTACTTTGTCACACGTTTTCCGTCATTAAAATTAATACTTTATTAAGTAATGATTCTTGTAAGAGAAACCCACTGTAAATAAGAACATTAAATGCACTGAATTCTTCTTATACAGAGATCCGATGTCCAGATCCAGGGGTTCCAGAGCACGGCCTTTCTTCTAGCAGAAGCTTAAAAATTGGCAGCAAAGTCTTCTTCGGCTGCCTAGAGGGTTACAGTCTCATCGGATCATTTGAAATTTATTGTATGCCTAATGGTCAGTGGAACGGAGAAGTCGCCAGATGTGACAACAAAGGTAAAGCTAATGAAGTGAAAAGCGTAACAATCTACCTCTAACATACAATCAAAGTAATAATTATGTAACTATAATTGCATTTCTATATCTTCAGTTGCCTTTTCTGTTGGTTTTGGTTTACTTACCACAAATAAATGGCGTCTTCGGTTTTCAGTCACTGGGCAAAAGAGTTCTCAACCTTTCTTTTTTCAGATACACACGTTTTATTTTTCTATTTTCAGATTCGCAGCTGAAGACGAAGGTTCCATTTAACCTTCGAAACTATGAGTGTTGCAAATTTATTTAAAGTTACTCCTGTTCATATTGCTAATTGTTGATTTCTTTGGTATTTACCACATTGTTTATTACTTGTAAAGAGATCAAAATGTTTAACATGAAAAATTAATTTGACAACATACATTTGTTGCATTATGTGATTGAAATTTTAACGGCGCATTTTAAATGCTTTCACTAAGGTCTGTTTGCTGTCGTAGATAACTATTGCCCGGACCCTGGAATTCCCGTGAATGGGATGAAGAATAGTAGTCATTATGAAATGGGCAGTAAGATTCACTTCCAGTGTAGGCCTGGTTATGCTTTCATGGGATCGGATGTTATAGAATGTCTACCAAACAGGACCTGGTCAGAAAAAGGAATGAAATGTATCGGTAAGTTTAAAATCTTTATAAGAAAACATAAAAAACTAAAATTACCACAAACAAACATAATAACAAGATCAAATTATAGATGTTAAAGAAGCTTGTCAACTTGAACTGAAAAGTAAACTAATTTCAACCATAATTAGCATATACTTTAAGGAAAAGCTTTATACATTTAGGCGGCATTCGATACATGCGCCTTTTCCGTTACTTGGAATATGACACAAAATGCTTTTACTTCTTGAAGAAGAAAGATTTATATAAGGTTTGCTTCAAAGACATACAAATTTTTCTTAAAAATAAGCAAAAATCTAATGTTAAATTAAAGTTAAAATCACCACGGCTAGATTTCCTCAGTTTGAGACAAATCTGGAGAACGTGCTGTCTAAAGCAATAGTCAAATATCCTTTGTATCGAGGAAGGCCAAGACAGCAGTTGAAATATGCGGTCAACTTATCACTTTTACGTAAAGACAATAAAATCTCTCATTATTTAATCTATCAAATTAACAATTGTACAATCTTGTTGAAAGATGTAATAACGCAGGCCTCTAAGATAGGGCGCAGTCATGGACTTTAACATGTCAGAAATATAACGGTGGTTGTTCTCATAACAGGCAATGCAAAAAAGTGATAACCGGGATGTGCGCTCAATGGCACCCCATACCAGCACTGTAGTTGCAGGCTCGTACAACGATGGCGAATACAAGCTGGCAACGTTCATTCTCCTCGATGCGTCCATACATGATTACATCAAATATAATGGCGTCGACCGCTTCCTTCTTGACTTTGTGTTCGACCATTGTTCACCCATTTCTGCCAACATCATCTAATAGTGACATCGCTCCTCTCCAAACGTCAAGATATTCACTGACTAGACCAACCGGTTTCTTTGAGCCCAACTACACATCCTCTCTCAAATGCTGACATCTTCGCATATTGTTCACGCACCTGTATGTGAGACATAGCTACTGTCTATCTGAGTATACGGAATGAATTTCAAAAGAATTTTCGACCTGGGAACGAAATTTCTTCTCTTTAATATCTTGCCAGTTGCGCAGTTAAGATGCGCTGCAGAGTCACATGATCATTCTTTGGCCGCCAAACTTTAAAATTTTGCTAAACTTGCAAAAAAAGGCACGGAAATTGTTTAAAAGATAGCCAGAAATTCTTACCATTCTGAAGAACCATATATTACTAAATGTTTGAAGCAGAAACGGAGAAGTGAACTTATGACGCGTGTCTCAACCAAAAGCTGAAGCTGCGGCCAATTTTAAGCTTGAAACTGATCACATCTACTTGGCGAGCCATCTCTATCGTGTGGGTGTTCTTATCAGCCGAACGTGCCTACTTTGCCTTTTAAACGAAGAAATACACAAGACCCAAAAAGAAAGTGCCAGGCGCTGCGTGGAGCCTCTGAGGCGGAGAGATATTAGAGCGTTGGAGGCCAAATGATGAGATATTGACTTCAGTGACAATATTGACAGAGTTCTGTCTCTTTGTATAATGTTTGTCTTTTTCTCTGTCATTGGAAATAAAAGTAAATATTAGTAATATGTGGTGTAAATTTTATCTTAGTTTGATTATTTCTTCATGATGTTGCAATTTTTATAGTTACGAGAGTAAAAGAGATAGATTTTTGTTTCCAAAAATATGGAGTACTTTAAGAAAAGAAAGTTTTGAACTGCATCGAAATTAAAAAACTATTATTTTTATTTTAGGTCCCTATGAATTTGATAACAATGATCGAGTAAGCGAAATTCTGAAAGTGAAAGTGGAGGGGATAGCACGTCAACAAATACGGGAGTTAAAGGAATGCCATCTTGCATCTCACTCCATTTGGCTCCAGAGAACCCATGAAAGCACGCCTTCAAAACTAATACTTGATCTCAACTACCCAAAGAGATTCATTCTCTATTTTGTGTTTGACACATCACATAATATTAGAGAACGCGATTTTCGGAGAACTGTAGAGTTTGCCAAGGCCATTATAAAGAAGGTAAGTGATAAGGAATCATTTGTAAGTATTTATTTATTTAACCATTTATTTTACATTTAGAAACTTTAGAGTCACTACTCCCTTTTCGTTTTCCTGTCAGAATGCAGATTTTAGCCCGAGCGTATTTAAGCCGAGTAGACTGAGATAGTTTTTATGTGAGAGTTTGAGACTGCTTTAGTCGAAGAGCGTTTTGCCTGGTTAAGGCCATATTACTAGTTAATATTCTACGTTAACATTCTGCTTAAAGCGTTGCTTTAATCTTGCAAATAGTGCTATCAAGGCGGGATAGGTATGAACCAACATGCGCGTTAAATATTTCTGCGTAACCTTTGGCTAACTTACTTTAACTTAAATTTAATTTAATTATGAATTCCTTAGTTTTGAGTTTAAGCAGTAAATGCTGGCTGTTTTTGTAAGCACTAGGAGTGCCTTCTATTTAATTATTTGATTTTTTAATAGAAATATGTTTTACACCTTTCTCACGTCTCTGGTTGATTAACTAGACATAGCGATAAGCCGCTTAGCTCTATTCAAGAATCTAGGCTTAGTCGACACCTTTAATATTTCGTGCATACCTTGTTTGGGTACTATTACTAATGTTTGTATGCAGAAATGAAGCAAAAGCAATTGAGTATCATCTTGGTACATGTATAGGATATCAGTAAAGTGGGAAAGACGAAAATGTTGCTACTGATGAAGACCGCATCAAAGGATCTGGCTAGTGAATTAGTTAGTCTTCGGAAATATCATTACGTAAGGATTCACAAGTAATCTTCAGATTTACTACTATGCTTTATTAGACATAGCAGTTACTTAATGTACAGTTTAAGATCCTGAAACGATAACGGTCTGTTCAAGAACTTCCTTCATGTCGTTATATCATAGGGCTTAATGAGGGTATCATTCTGAATAGAAGTTACGGACTTGAGTTTTATTATAAGTAATAATTTTTAAAGGGAAAAAACGAAACAGAACATTAGAAATATTAAAGAAGAGCTGTTATTAGAAGTTCAGTTGCAGAATTTCTAATAAATGTAACGAACTATTCGTTAGAAAACGAAAGAGTAGTGGTTTTAGAAGAATTTCCTGAAAGTTTAATGTGAGAAGTCATCTCAAACTGCATGCGGACTGACAAAAGTTTTTAATTATATTTTAAGGTTGGCGACTGCAAAGGAAAAAGTTAAAAAGGAGATACTCTTTGTTATTCAAACACACTGACAGCTAAATATTAAATATTCAGATAGATATATATTTCAGATAATTCTAAAGCGTTGAATAAACCATTAAATAATTTACTTTTTCCTCAAACTAAAAGTGAACAAAGTTTTCAAAGACGGACAAAACTTAATGATAAATAATGACAGTGTTCTTTCTCTCTTTCTTTATTTTATTAACTTTTTATTTTTGTATTTCATTAGATGTCTTTATTTTTTAGCAAACTCAGTTAGTTAGGCTACATGTCGTTTCGATTTGCTACAGTTTGTAATTTTAGATAAAAATTACTAGAAACTATCTTCATCCGGAACTGTAGAAGCTCATCGGTCAGACTGATTCTTTTTTACACTTATTAAATTTTAACGCCTGGAAAAAAAACTCTTCACGTAAAATTACATCATTCCAAAACAAAGCAAATATTTTTCATGCAAAAATTGATAATTAAGGGCATTGATGTTTTGATAAGCACGAAAAAAAAAAAAAAGAATTAACTGAATTTGTATCTTCAGTACAGTGGCGGCTCGTAGCTAAAATTAGTGGGGGTGCTGTTCCAAAAAAAAAATTAACCTTTGTTTTAAACCTGTGTAAAGGGAAACAAACATGTATAAAAAGAAAATTTATTTTGAAACTTCCATGAAATTTTACAAAAGAAAAATTAAGCATTTCTTAATTACTTTAACTTAAATTGTTACAGTTCAAGCTTTACCTATTCATTTAAAAATGAAATCCATTCTTCTTGTTTTGATTTGCGCGAAGAGATCAATCATTTTCTCCTCGATCTCTGGATGACAACTGAGGAAATTTTTCTATATTGAAAGCATTGCAAGCGCATGAAAACGAAAGCTCTTGAAGTTCACTTACAGTCACAGAATTTATTACTTGAGGATGCAAGGACATGGTTAAAGTTTTCTGTAAAATAAAAGAACCGAAAAAAAATGAATCAAATAGAATAGCTGAAAAATAATCTAACCAAGAATATGGTGTATGATTTTTAAACACAGCACACGCGGAGTAAAAAAAAAGAACCGGCTCCCAACGACACTCCAGATTCGGCACTGCAAAAGCGACAGTGCTCTCTCCCTCTCAGCCTCGTACGCTCCTTCCTAAGAGTGCATGCGCAGAACAGCCAAATACCACACGCGCGGAGTAAGAAATAATCACGTTTCCAGAATTTCGGCACTGCAAGAGCGACAGTGCTGTTTTATCTCCCTGGCTCGAGTGCTGCTTTCTGTGCGCGCTTGCGCAGAACAGCCTTGTGAAGCGCAGTTCCATACAAAAACTTTCGTACCTTTTTCATAAACTGGAGGATGGCTACTGACATTAAGTTTAAGGATTATATATTGTAGAAGTATAAAGAAAGAATTAAAGAAAAAAGGGCTCATTATATTAAATATTAAAAATAATAATAAGTGGAAACAGGGGGTGCTGCAGTTCCACAGTGCTTATTACGAGCCGCCACTGCTTCAGTATATGAACAAAACTTATATCAGCATGTAAATTAATTATCTTCATTTGGTCAATTTTCTGAGATATTTACTCATATTCCTTTTTAATCATACTCTATGGAAATGAAAATTGGATTCAAAATTATAAAAATAGTAAACCTTTATTCAAACTCTTGTCATAATAGTTACTATAATAATTTACATGTAATGTATTTGTAGGCGGCGTGAAATTGTATCGAAGGCCGTATGCTTCCTGTGGCCTCAAGTCTGAAACTCCAGAATTAGGCGAATTAGCTAAAATAAAAAGTAATCAACTTTTTGCAGAGATCGCGTTATCAGTTGCCGATGTATCAATTAAACTGCCTATTGAGACTACGCGGAAATCAGAAGCAAGCGTAAATTTAAGCACACCTGAAAGCTGCCGCCCAATCGGGATAGTGGTTAGCGAAGCTGACTGCCCTACCCAAGGATTCGGGCTCGAACCGCGGGCATGGATGCTTGTAAATGTATAGCGTCTGTGCGGTAATGCTAGCGATAGCGTTCCTTTAAAAACTGGGGTGAATTGCTTGAGAATTTTTACCATTTCGTTCTAATAAATCTAAATGACCATTCGCGGTAGTTTTAAAAGGTAGAGTGCGATTGCACCGCTCATCCGAAGGAGAAAATAAAGTTCATGAATAAATCCGGCAATTTTACTAAGGTGGAAAGTCAAGATGGTCGTAATCTGTAAACAATAGAGTTCGTAATCTGTAGAGATACAACAATAAGAGCACTGCGGTAACACAGATCAGTAATCGTTGAACTTAGGATTCAATTTTAGTAGCAGTAAATAAATCTTTGAAGTTTGAGCATAAAATCTTAACAAACTGAGAGAATTCGAAATGAGCTATTTTGGAAGTCACTTGATGAATATGGGCGAATGGAGTTTAAACCACTGTGGTAGGTGTAATGAATTTATAATTTGCCCAATGCACTAGATAAAGGGTTGAAACAAAATAAAAATAAAAATAATAATTTTAAGTAGAGTCCTTAGCCATCTGTACCAGGCACAAAGTCCATAAGTTTTGCTAGTAATAATAAAAACAGATATAATACGATAATGATGATAATATGAAAAATAGTAAACAGGAAAGTCCATCATTCCTGTTTTGCCAGGAAACAAAGTACATTTCGCTTTATCAAGAATATGTATACACTGCTATGTTACATTGAAAATGCAGCACCAAGAAGGAGTGGTCAGAAATAGATGAAATTTGGAAAAAACACAGAGACAGAAAGCAGCAATAAGTGATTTTATTTGAAAATGATAGTCAGAATACAGAGCGAGAACAGCGTAGGCTCAGTAGGATATAGGACCACCGCACGTCTAATAGGATAAAGAGTAATATAAGTAAATAAGAGTGCGGATGATGTCCTAAGGGATGGCTCTCCATTTCCTTTCAACCATTTGCCACAGTTCGTCTTCTGAACGAGGCAGGGGCAGAGTCTGCAAACGGCGTCTAATCACATCCCACACATGTTCGATTGGTGGCCAGGGAAGCATCTGTATAACTTGCAGAGCATGTTGGCAGATGTAAGCACTGTGTAGTCGGACGTTATCCTGTTGAAAAATTGCATTAGGCAGCTCCATGAAGGTAGGGGATTGCCACCGGTCGCAGTACATTATCCAAGTATCGCTGGGCCGTCATAACCGTAGACAATAGCGCCCCAAACCATTATGCCACGTTGTCCACTCATTCTAGGTGTTGCATTTTCAATGTCGAGCAGTGCATATACCTATTCCTCGCTTTACATGGAAGACAGGTTTCGCACAAAATCATGTAGATCGAAATCTTGGATTTTGCTATGTAAAACCGTGTAAAACGAGTAACACACTAAATGTACATAATTTAGTTATTTATTTATATAAAACAAAAGTAAGACATCTTAAAATAAATAAACTTATACTTCGTTCATAAAGAAAACAATATATGTAGGTAATAGAAGTACATATTTAATTTATTTTACATTAGTATTATATAAGATCTTTCAAAAAATTATTATAAGTTTAATCACTGTCATCACTTTCATGAACTGTAAGTTTTTTCTTCTTGATTCGTATGATTACACTTTTATCACTTGAGCGTTCTTGATAAGATTCTACTTCAATAGTTGACACCTCAGATCGACAAGACTTTGTAGTGAATTCCGCAACTAACAATTGCCTAGTTTTTTTCCCCCAAAATCTTTGTAAGCTTCCTCATATTGATTTAAGCGCTTACTTAGCTTCCATTGGAATCAGAGAGCTTGTTCAACATTCGCGTCATATTGAATTTATCTAATTTTCTTCTGAACTCAAGTCCTATGCTGATGACTCTTGCTGTGAACGCAACTGGTTCAGATTGCTCTTCATCAGAATCATTGTCTTCATTATGTTTATTTCTTTTATGAATCATGTTAACTAACTCATCCTCATTAAGTTCTTCATCATCCATTATTTCTTCAATATCTGCCTGAACTAAATCCTCAAAACCTTCTCCTCCTATAGTTTGGGCCAATTTAGTGATCTGAGAATTTTCAAGATCTAGTGGTAATCTATCATTCTCATCTTTAGCAGCATCCGGCCATATTGCTTTCCAGCATGCGTTGAACGTTGATTGTTTATTCTAACTAAGATTATAAATTCCTTTTAAACATTCATAAGAGTAAGATATTCATCATTCTCCATTTGTTCTAAAATATAACTGAACGTTTGTTTGATATACAAATAAATGCCTTAAAAGTCGAAATTATTCCTTGATCTAACAGTTGTAATAAGGAAAGTGTATTCTTTGGTAAAAAGACAACTTCTACATTTTCGGTGTTGGAGGATGACCAGGTGCATTATCAATCAATGGAAGAGCCTTATAAGGCAATCCCTTTTTACTTAAATAATTTTTGACATCTGGGACAAACATGTTATGAAATCATTCATTGAAAGCTGTGACAGTGACCCATGCTTTCTTATTAGCCATTCAATAAACGGAAAGGTTATTTATGTTTATTCCTTTAAGTGAGATGTTTTTGATTTGATAATAACCAATAGTTTCACTATATAATCGTCTGAAGCATTGCAACAGAAAAGACTTGTTATACGACTTTTTGCTACCTTATGAACATTAGCTGATTTGTAAGCTTTAGCTAAATAGGTTCTTTCGAGCATTTTTTCCATAGCAACCCGGACTCGTCAGCACTGAAGATCTGCTCAGAAGTGTAGGAGTTGGCGACAATGATTTCAGCAAATTTTGTTGGATATTGGTGTGCTGCATCCGAATCAGCAGACGCACTTTCTCCTTTCAATCTTAGATTATGTAAAAAATGTCTTTGTTTGAATCTCTCAAACCAACCACGACTTGTGGAAAAAGACATCTTTTTTTTCATCTGACGAAGTCGATAGTGGCTGATTCTTAAGTGCTTTATAAGTCTTTAAAACCTTACTTGTAATAGCATTAGCATCAATTGGTATCCGTTTTTGATTTTGGTCTTCTATCCATATCTTTAATGCATTTTCCATACTTTCCATTGTATCAACTGTTACATGTAAAATTGTGCTCTTACTGCGGCAAGTTCCAGCTGCTACCCTTCTATAATAGAGACTTCATTTTTTCAAATTGTCTTTATTGTGGCTTCAATCATGGAGTGAAATTTAGCAACATCGTTTCGTTTTCTGTATTACGTAGACGGATGTGATATTTCAATTTTTGTTTCTAAAGAAATAATTTTTCTTTTCATTTGATTTTTTTTTCAGATCTTTTGGCATTATAAAACTTTAAAAACTTACGTAAATTATAAAAATGCCACGAAAAATAAAAATGTTGGAAACTTACCAGTAAACAACCAGATATGTAGATAAAAATGATGTAAGCTTTGCTGCTAAAATACTGACACTGCGCTAGTTCACATAAACCAAATAGCTTTACTGTTGTGAAATACATATACATGCTACGGAGACTGTCCTTTTAAAACACGGGGAATTCCCATCCTTGTTGTTCCCACCAGCAGTGTTACCAAAGGAATGAGATTCAAAAATGACTTCAAATACATGTATTTGCGTATATGCAGCCGAATATACATTTTTAAAGTTTCTGAAATCCGTTAATTTTTAAACCATGTAAAAATGAGTACTCTGTCAATGGAGGGGTAGGTGTATTTAAATCGCCACTTGGCATTGTGGCAAACTGACCTAAGTTTTTTCACCATGCTTTCCGCTGTTAGTTCATAATTAGTGTTATGTTACTAATTGTTTGAATTCTGGTTTGAGAAACTAATTAAAGAGAAGTTACTACTTTTTAGGAGAAATTAGAATATTTTTATTTAATTCCATGAATTAATGATTTAATGTATAATATTTTTATATTTCGGAAAAAAACCAATGCTTCAATGAAATTTTTACTTTATTTTATCAAGAAAGCTGCGTTTCCTTGTGAAAAAATTCAGGAGAGGGGTGAATTTCGTTGTGTCATCTTTCAGGGTCTGACGCACTTCCGCAGAACATTCTAGAAAGAATGTTGCATTGTTCTCTTGCTTGAATAGACTGCATACGTGAGGAATCTAGAGGATTGACGTTTCACCTACAAGGAAGGGTCACTGCTTTGCTTTGCTTTTGACGCAAGCCCAGGCTATTCCTTCTAATTTCTGACAACTATGTCGAGACCTCTTAATTTCTCTGATCGAAAGATTTTCTTGCCTTCTTGATTCCTTTTAGTCTCTACTAGAAAGAGGGGTAGGTTTACGATTTGACCTTCTCTATAGCTGGTGATTTGGCCTACTTTGAGTACGGGTATTCCTAGCTCTGTGATTTCATTTTGCATTGCTTCAATTTCTGTAGTACGAGGTAGTTTTTTAATTACGAATTTTATCGGTTTTGTCCGAGTTTACTAAATATATATGGAATGGTGTTCCTTCTGTTTGAAATATCTTACTTATTGTGCGGTAAACCTCGATCGAACAGGCTCGTATTTTTAATTCCTAATTGCTCGTATTTTTAATTCCTAATGTGCGACTAGCTGAGACCCTCGGATCTGCCCCCCCCCAGGGTATTCTCCATCCGAACTGGGGGGCAGAAATGCCACGCTGAATTTCGTGGGCTCGTTTTGATGTTACTATCAGACAAATGAGATATGTCATAACAAGACAACTGAAAACTACTCTAAGGATTTAAATTCGTAAAGAAATTCAATGGTAATATTAAAAAGGAACTTGAAAAGATATTTAACATAAATTAGCTATCTTAAAATACAATGGAACATTAGAAAGCTTTCAAGAGTTTTGAGCTTATTTTGATTATAAGAATTAGTCAATTCATAAGAATGAATCATTTAATGAAATCGAAAAATTTTACTTTCTCAAACAGATATTGAAAGGACCAGTAATCGTGTTCGGAGAAGGCCTGCTGATTTGGGAGAGAAAACATGATTTAGCCATTGATTTGCTTAAGGAAATGTATGGTTCATAAGGAGATTTTAATTCAAGTACATGTTAATAATGTTGTCAATTTGCGCTCTTGCGTTGTTGTCCTGCAACTAACCTAAAAAAGCTCAGATGTTTCGACTCAGTGAAACTCAGTTCATACGACGGTTGTTTATTTCCGATGTTAATTAAATTAATTCCTAATAGTGTTGCTTTATACTGCAATCTAAATCATTAAGAAGATAAAGCTTGGGATGGATTAGAGGTGTTAAAATTTTTGAAATACAAAATCCTAAATGTAAAACGAATTTTTCATTGCAGAACAAAACAAAGGACGAACATTGAGTTAAGTATCCTCAATATTTTAGCGCTACTTAAATGTTCGTAATTTATCGTCACACAAAAAGAGCATTTGCAAAAATGACTAAAGACTGAGAAAATAATCTAAAGAGCTAAAATAAAAATCTAAAATTGAACAAATGCTTCATTTGTCTAAGAAATCGTTTAACATGTTTTTCAAATCAAAGATAAATTAAATCCAAATAATTATTCAAATCAAATAAAATTTTCAGCGTGTTTTCCTTATGCGCAAACACGCCAGTCAGAACTCGGCTTTACTCTCAGCAGAAGATTCTGTGACTCCCAAAGCCTCTTGATTGGTTTCATCCTTTTCTGGAAAGGGATTAGACCAGGGGTCGCCAAACTTTTTTGATCATCGCCCCCTATATAATTTTTCGAAATCTCTATAGACCCCCACAAAGGTAATTTTCAGGTAATTAAAATAAAACTATATATTAGTATAAATATTTAATAAATCAGAAACAGTAAGTAAAGTAGCTACAGATTTTTTACTTCTTAATGAGATGAGTGTGCCTGATGCTTCTTGGCAAGGTTCGCTATATTGGGTTCGAAATTAGTCAATTTTAACCGTAAATCCCCTCGAAGCTCCACGTTTAATTTATTTCTGTTTTTAGTTAAAATTGAATTAACGTGACTGAAACCGGCTTCAACCGTATGCGAACTTGGAAACGTCAGAATAAATGGCTGAACCATTTCTTAAAGTTTCACATATTTTTGCTTTATATTTATATTAGTCCAAAATTTATGTATTGTCAAATTTTTAATAAGCGTTTTTGCTTCAAGATCGGACAATAGTTCAGCAAGCTCATCTTGTACGTTATCAATTTGCGCCGAAAATGGCGCAATAATCCAATCAGGGATGTCGATGTTTTCCAAATCAAGAAAGCGCAGTTTAAAATCGTCGCTTAATTTTTGAAGATGATTTGTATATATTTCCAAGTCTTCTTCTTTTATTTTTAATTGTTGCAGATTTGAAAAATACTTATGATCCTTACGTAGCAATGAAGATCTAAATAAATTTAATTTTACTTGGAAGCCTAACAGTGTTGTTCGAGCTTAGATAATTGTTACATCTTTTCCTTGCCAACGGCAGTGTCGTCGCTCGCCAAGTCTGCGCCAAAGGCTCCTAATTGGTTGATGGGTTCGCCAGCAAGAGACACGGATAAGCCTCAATCGCTCTTCTGGCTACATACTATGAGTCGTGCAAATTACAAACTGGTGACAAGGTCAAGTTGTGACGTCACGGTATACATACGAAAACCCATAAGGAAAAAAGGGACAGATTGTTTTCTGATTTATTATTTTATTTTGTATAAAGAATAAAATATTAAGTCAATTATAAAAATATTTTAAATTTTTAAGTACGCAGTTAGATATGTGTGATTTGCGTATTAAGAACTGTTTTTCCTTCGAGTCCCAATAGACCCCCATTCGACCCCTTGAGTCAGATAGACCCCTACTGTTGTTAAATAGACCCCTAGGGGTCTATATAGACCTCTTTGGCGACCCCTGGATTAGACAGTCAAGAAATAATGAGAATTAAAGTCTGGTTCTAATCCCAAGCTCTCATTTTTTTAGGTGACAGGTGTCACATAGCTGAGTTGGTAACGTAAAAAGATATGTCATTCTAATTAAACTGCATAGAATGGACTGCGTTACTTTCTACAGGAATTCGCTTTCCACGTTAGCCACTCTTTAAACTTATGAACTTACTAGACATCAAATGCTCGAAATGTAGCAGTCCGTGTGGCTAGTATTGTTAATATCTCACAATATTCTTCTTATCTCGCGCAAATATTTACTTTCAATTCTTTTCACAAGTGTATGCAAATTGTTATGTTTTATCTAAATGCACAATTTTTTAATGTAAAATAACACTAGATGTTTAATACTACAATGTGAAAATATTATTAACATGTGATAACTTCCATAAAATAAGAAACACAGCACATTTGCTTATCATTCGATTCTTTCAACATCAGATTTCTTAAACAACAATGGTCTAAAATTCTCAGACGCCGTTTCAATATGAAGTAACGAGCTAACAGGATAAAAAAGAAATTAAGTTAAAAAATAATAATTAATTTTATGGAGATATTTTAGAACACAAGGCGCCTTTACGCTAAGAAATGTAAGCGACTTCATTTTTTAGAGAATTTCTAGAGGATATTAGGTTTACTTAGAGCAAACTATGAAACATTTCGATGCTTTGGCAAGGTTTGCACTCCTGATCTCCCGACTGCTAACCTGAAGGGTTTTTAAATTACTCCACGAAAGCATGTAGTGATGAAGGAGAAAAGTCCTTACATTCTTCTCGCTTAAATTGTGACGTAGGATGAAGGGACCAATCACTAAACCGTGACGAATTATAGTCTATCACATTTTTATTTGAGCGTCGCTTGTAGAAACTTTAAAAATTTTTTAAGGGGTAACGTGAAACATTCAGCGAGATATTCGCCGGGATTGGAACTTCGGGACGTGCTTTCAGTTACATTCCTAAGATTCCTTAGTAAATTAAAAATTCATAAATTCATTTTTTTTGGGTTTATACTGTACTTTTCTTTTTTTTTTCTTTTTTTTTTTTTTTAGGTTGGCGTAAGCGAGTATGGAGCAAGAATTGGAGCTTTGACGTTCGGTTCTAATGCGGAAATAGCATTCTTACCTACTAACTACAAGCGTACGGAAGATGTTCTTCGCGCTCTGGACGAAATCAAGTACACCGGTAAAGGAAAAATCCTTTAAGTTTGTTATTTATTTATAATTATTTTAAAATTTTATTAGCAGTCAGGCCTTTAGGTTGCCTACTGTCTTATTTTCTCTTCCTTATGGCTCAAATATTTCCTCCGAACAGAAGTTTATGCACGTGTAGGCCATTCGCAAGTGGGTTAATTATCGGCGCTTGTTAGCTGGAGATTGTCTACAGACGATTCTTATTGGTAAGTAAATTTCACTGCAGTGGTTTGTGAAATTAAGTCCTGATAGTTTTTCTTGACCTCCAAGGCTGATTTTGAAAATTCTGTGTACCATCAGACAGAAACTCGATGAAAATCAGTTATTAAGTTGAATTGAAAATCACGGAATCTTAAGCACTGCGGATATTTGCTACCAACGTTTTATAAACGTATGTGGATGGGAACAGTTTATCCCGGACATGTACACAGCATCAGAAAAGATATTCAAACTCACCATTTCTTAAATATAAGACAGGTTAATAAAATTTAATATTGGATGCATTGTTTGTTCACTTGTTATGATTTCTTAATACGTTGTACGGAATAATAAATAGTTTTGTAAAGTTAGCAGAAACTGAAATAATTTATTTTAATATCTTTTGGCTCACAAACTTAAAAAATAATCAATTTACGAAACTTAGACATAAATCAAGAGAAAAGTGCCTTTCAGCGAACGGGCTAAGCCGAAAACCATAGAACCATAGAGGAAATTGCAAGCTAAATATGTTTGTATGTTTTACTTGTAATTTAAGACTCAAAACATAAAACATGAAATGAGGATAAAAACTAAAAACGTCTAGCAGAAAAATTAAGATTGCAGTGGAAACTGAGGAAGTCACCGGTGTGATGAAGAAGTCTTAGACAATAAAACTGTATGTGCAGGATGGCCATAAAACAACTTCCCCGATATATGAACCCCTAGAGGACCTATCGCGCAATCAAACAAAATGAAATTTCAGATATTATTATGAGAGGTATTCGCTCGAGATCTTGATATTTTAAAGCAATGGAGCGACACGGTTACGATTGGTGAAAAAATTTCGAAATTTTACAATAGCAGCTCCCGTTCTTTTCCTGCGCAAATTGATTAGCGCAATGAAAAACAATAAGGGCGTTGGCGAGGTACAGGTACGACGAAAATAGCCATCATAAAACACTTTCAAAGACGAGTATTGTAAAGGAACAGTGGTAACACAAAACAGGACTGAGAAAATTTTTTATTGGAGTTGGAAGTTTTCAATCTGTACAACGTTTCGAGATATAGAGTCATTCCCCCGCAATGTTTCCGTTTCATTACTATCGCTATCTTCTCACCTCACTCCGATGGATATCTATTTCTGGGTTTATATGAAATCTAAGGTATACGCATCAGATTCATGAGATGTCTCAGAACTTAAAGATGTCATAAAATATAACATATAAATAATCATATTATTTATATGTCATAATGTATGAATTTAAAGATGGCATAAAATGTGACATAAATATATCTTATTTCTGTCATTTGCGCTTTACCATTGATGGTAAACATAATCTTCCAGTTAAAAACTGTTTTAAATGATAAAAGTTTCTTGTTTGGCATTTTTAAATTTAAAGAAATCAGTTTACGAAATCTACGTTTTTACACATTCCTTCAATCCCTGTACTTATGTTAGTAAAACAGTGTGCTCGCTAGGGCGCGAACAAATATTGAAGAACAAAATATTTGCATTTGTACATCACGGAAATATAAAATCATTTAGAAAATGGTTTCGGATGTTAAGAGATTAAGTGCTAAGCATTTTGACACAGATAATTGCGAAAAATATGCAACAATATGTTTTCTTTTCAAAAATGGAGATCTTATTCACAGAATCTCGTGAAATTCGTATTCTAGAAAGCACTAGGAGTTTTGAGTAGCGACACCAAGCCAACTCGTAATATTATTTGGACTAATTAAAAAAAAGAAATTCGTATTTTGACAAATTTTTGTACGATCACCAAACGATGACTTTAAAGACTAAAATTTCATGAGAAAATTTGTAGACACATTATGATATTTTCGAAGCTAGGGGGACGAAAAATGAGCAATGCCCTCGCCGGGATTCGAACCACTGAGTTTTCGAATACACACCGAGTGTGCTGACCACTACACCACGGAGGCATGCCAAGAAGGCGGGAGAAATACCTTATATATTAAAAACGCATTTTTAGACTTTGAAAACGTGTAAGCGTTTGTGCGAAATTTCTTTCGGAATACCAAATATAATAAAAGAATAAACAAAGAACTACTAAATCCCAAAAGAATATACTGAGTGGCATTTAATGGAGAAAAATGAAACTCAATTTCCTCTAATTTATTTACTAACTAGGCTCCTGAATGTTAATTGAATATGACGTCAAATATCTGGGTCAATTATCGTCCTACCGTCTCAAATCTTCTGTGTTTTACTTTTTATAAAGAGTGCGAAATGTTTCTAAATATAAAAATAGGAATCGAAAAAACGAATCAAAAGTTAGGTTTCGTAACACTTCCGCTAATAAAATAGACCACAGGGAATTAATTCATTCCCACTTGTGGTGCGAAGAAGTAAGTGTAAGAGTTTTAATGATGAAGTTTCATTTTCGCTTGGTGACGTTGTACAGCTCCGCAGTATTTAAAATTGGCAAAGAAAGACCGTAAAGACAGACAGATACTTATCATCACATCGTACCTTCTGAATATTCTTATCACAAATCAAAGTGAAAGTTTAAGATAAACGTATTTCAAATAGAATCAAAAAACATCAACGTAAAATTTTAAATAAGAAAAAAAAAAAAAAAAAATCTGAAAGGTTTCAGATTTTAAATCACGTCCAAAGAGGAGTTTTCTTTAACGTTTTGTGTATTACCTTTATTTATTTAATATCATGTTCTTCGCACTTAAATCATAAAATTCAATTCAAAAGCACATGGAAAACAAACAAAAAATCTGAAAGATTTCAGATTTTAAATTACGTCCAAAGGCGCGTTTTTTTAACGTTTCGTGTGCTACCTTTTTTTATTAAATATCATGTACTACGTACTCAAACCATAAAATTCAGTTCAAAATCAATATCGCAAAATCATTTTAAAATGAACATATCTTTAGAATTTCCGTAAGTCTCGTGCCCTGCAGATAAAAATGTTTTTTTTTTTCCGTACAGTGTTGCCATTGCTCGCTTTGAAATCATTTAGTTTGTTAATCAGAAATTCGTTGAAATGTTACAAAACATAAAATCGATAATAAAGCAAATTTCAAATTCAAAATTAGGGCTTCCAGATGCCCATATTCGCAGTAGGATTACGTCATTCAAAATTCGATGGCTCTAGGTTTTATCACAATGCGAGAAACATGCATACATTTATGCAGATTTTTCATTTTTTAAAATATAATGCAGAGCGATAACATTTAGTGGCAACAATTTGAAAAGTGAATCGGGCATTCAGAGTGAATCAACGCAAAATCGCAAAACGAAAGTAATAGTCCTTCGGGACTAAATCCCTTTGAACTAAAAAAAAACCAAATGTTGTATCTACTGCTATAGTAAAAGAATCTTCCCCAGGAATAAAAGTAAGGTATTTCTCTTCGATATTTTTGCCCAATTCCCTTAGATATTGTTTAGGCTTTTTATGCTTTTTACTATATTTCAGAAATATATTTCAGCTTTTATATTATTTCTGATTTGATCGTAACGCGTCTTTCTAAAGCTGTGTTGCACAACTCAATGTACGTTTCTTCGCAGTGTCATAATTTCTTAATCTTTACATTTATGTCTCTTTGTAGGTAACGGAGCCGAGACACTTACGTCTTGCTTAGAAGATTTAATATTTACCTTCATTCCTGTTACACGAGAGGTTGTTGGTGGGAGAGAACAGAAATCTATCGTTTTCATTCTTACTGACGGTGAGTAACAGACTGCAAGAACTAAGCAAAACATTAAGCAATTTCGGTATAGCATTTTAGGATGTTGTCAAAAAACGAAAGTGAAATAAATAGTACATGCAGTTGTAATGATTATATTAACTCTCTTCATCCTGTTTTTCCTGAATATGACTTAAAAACTTTTAAGTTGCTAAGTTTTAGTTGCAAATTTTTAACAGCAATGTTTCAGAGTCATCAGGTTCATATTAGACTAAGAAACACGAAAAATTCGACCGAGATTTTAATTTCTGACTTTCCGACGGCTAACCGTAGCACGCCGCTGTGGCATATATATATATGTACTTGGAAATGTATCTTTTTCTCCAAGCAATTGTTAAAATTAAATTTATCGTAAAATCTATCCATAACATAGTGTAAAGTAACATGAGAAAGTTAGTAACACGATCGATAGCACTAAAACTGACATGACGGATAAAACTTGTAACATGATAGGTAAAACTCGGGATTTAGACGCCTCCGATCTTCAAAAATTATCGTATTCTCTCTTTTATAAGCCCCCCTTTTTTTTCACAAAACAACAAAGGAAAATGAGTTTTGTGGTTTATACACGTGATATATCGCTTGTATATAGATATATACCAATGAGATAGGTACATACGAATGTGGGGCAACACAGCAGCGCCGGCAAAATAGTAGCGGATATTTAACGGCTGAATTAAAATTGATTTCTCTTCGGTGAATGTTACTTAAGATTGTAGGAACTTTATTGTCGTTTCAGGGCGTGGTTATAAGATGTAGGACACGGGGACGAACGATAATGATGCTGATAGTGCAGTGGTATTGGCAGTGACAGTGAATAAGAAGCTTTAAAAAGAGAAATTTGTTAATTTAAAAATTTTGTTTTTGTTAAACAATAAAAATTTTGTTTCAGCTCAAGTATGGTTTTCATGTTAACTGCTTTTACACCTCCATAACGAAAAAAGTGTAGATTGAAGACAGCCTATTCTCGACTTATTCTCGAGAATTTTTTCTTTTAAATTAAGTGTAAAAAAGCTCTTTTTTTTTAGCTGGTTTATAATTCCTTATTATTAGTTTCGGTTCTTTTTATTTTCTTTGCCCTTTCATGTTGTGCTGTTAATCCGGCAAATAAGAAAAGATTATTATAGTATATCTTCCCGAATGTATTTGTATTATTTTCCTTGGTTGCCTTTTATTAACTATCTTCATATCTTTTGGTGGAGCTTTTGTTGTTTCAGGCTTGCTCTGGCGCACCCCGAAAAAAGGCCATAGGCCGATGTCTGGGCCCGTCACATCACATCACTATTGCTAGCTTGCCTCGCCGTTTTCATGGATGCATTTTAACTGGAGAGTACGATACCTATTATTAGCGCCATGTTTCTACTACAAATTGTTCCGACCCATTTGGTTTTTTGTGATGGGATAGTCGCTTACATAGATACACAAACAAACACACAACATACATGTGTTTCTGTATACATAAATACATGTGTTTTTGTATGTCTTTGCTGTATTGTTTCTTATATGGCCTAGTAATACCATACCAACCTCTTGGGTTAGTTTTCCAAAATCCATTAAATCGTTTTTGTTTTATGCCGTGTGTTGTCTTTGTTTCTGATTTTTTTAGCAGGAGTGTAATAAGGTTAAAAAGAAGAGTGTTAAGTTGAACCTCTATCTAATATTATCTTTGTTTAACTAATTTAGAAAATTGCATATGGCAACAGTGGACAATGTTTACATTTTCGTTTTGAGCAAAGCTGTATGTTTTGAGCTCGTTCTTTTTATGAAAGAATGAGATAAATGTCTTCGAGCTGCATTTCATGTGTATTTGATAATTAATGAGCATTATCTTACGCCGTTTATATTTTTAAGTGCTGTTTTGAGATGATGAAAATGCAGCTGTCAATTATCAGACTTGTAAATAAACTGTTTCTGTTGTAACGAGATGTTTCTTTGAATAACTGTTTACACTCATTTCCATTACTGATTCTTCTGATGTTCGAAGTCAAAACGAGACACAGAGTTTTCCTTACATTCCTAACGTTATTTTACTGAAGTAAAATGTTTGCTGTAATGCATAATTATTCATTGGTTCACCTGATAGTTTATACATGCTAATTAACCAGTTGAAATCGCATTGAATAAGTGAAAAGAAAAAAAAAACAGTTAATTACAATGGCAATTATCTCGATTTTCTTATTATGGTGTTATTGACTTTTTAAGATCCTTTTCTTATTCTTATTTTTAACATTTAACATTTAATAAATAATCTTTGCTTACCTTTCTTAATGGTTTAACTAGACGCTTGGAAGTCTTTGCCATTTTGTTTTTTCACACAAACTTTATTTTTACAGCTATGTACAACTAATCACGTTTACATTAGAACGTTCATTATTTTACTTTGTTGCCAATACTTTTGTCAAAAATTCGCAATGCGGTAAAGAAAATATAAAGAGCATAAAAATAAAAAGGTGCGCCATCTCGTGGCCAGCTACATAAACTGTAACAAAGGTGCTAAAAGTTAATTATACATAATCCCAAAACTAAGTAATTTTACTAGACCACATGAATTTTCGTTCTCTCCAAACTTATAAACAGAAACGTAGATAAAAAAAAAAAAAACGCACATTTTGATAACGATAAGCATATAAAAACAACTAAACGTTTCAACTTGAAATTACAATTAAAGGCAACAGAAAAACACAACTCTGCTGCTTGCGGCCTGAAAATACACTCCTGCTCAATAACAAACAACGAAGGCAAAACGCGGAATAAAACAGGAATTTTTAATGGATATGCCTGAAATTGATCCAAGAAGTTGGTGGGGTATTATTAGACCACATAGCAAAGAATAAAGCAAATATATTATAAGGACCTTATTTCATTCTAACCAATTATTTTTAGTTTCAAAGACTTTCCTTCTGATTTCCTGACAGAATGTAAATTTTAATGACGTGTATGCGAGTCTAAGTGAGTTCGAAACCATTATTTAAGCAGCGGTTCTTAGTACGTGAATAGTTGGTGCTTAGCCACTCTTTTTATACAGGCTGTATCAGTGCAGAGATGGCAAACTTTCGGAAGAGTTTGACATTGGGAAATCACATAGGAATGCATGGTCGGAAACGCTTTTCTGGCGCGGTGGTGACGACACAAAAGTCCAGAAAGAAACAACACGAACGGGGTGTGAAAACATATTGATTATTCGAAGTACAACAAAAACAATGAAAAACAAATAAGGAGATAACGATCATCATCAAAGAAGGTGTTCGAAATTATGACCAGGACCGTGATGCGAGAACTGTGCGTCATGCATCTTCCATGCGACCTTTTATTCGTGATGCAGATCTTCCATACACTACAGAAGTAGGGCCTGCATCATAGTCCAGAGTCGTACTTTCGAACACCTTTTTTAATCACCATCTGTCCTTCCAAGACCTAGCTAGAATTCGCTACTTAGTCTTTTCTGTAGAGTCTACAGTGCATGATTCCAAAACATACTAGAAGACTACACAACATACTAAAACACATATATTTTTGTATACATGTATGTAAATGACCATCACATCGCGAAAGACGAATGAGTCGGAAGAATTTGCAGTGGAAGTATCACGCTGATAGCGGGTGTGATACCCTCCAGCTGAAACGCATTCTTGACAACAGCGAGGGAAGTTGACAGTATCGTTTGGTGAGGCAATAGCGCCAATTTCTCTAGCAACGCGTGTCGGAGGTCCTGGAGGGTGCATGGCTGCACAATGCGACCTGCTATCCGTCACTCCAACATGTCCCACACATGTTATATGCGATTCAGGTCCGGTGATCTAGCAGACCATGACAAATGTAGAACGTTTCACTCTCCAGAAAACTTCTCACTGCTCGAACTCTTTGTGGTCGGGCGTAATCTTCCATAAATATAGCGTCGATCGACATTGCAGCGATAAAAGGACGCACAAGAAGTTGTAGAATTTCGTTGCGATATCGGAAGGCTGTGAAGGAACCACCAGGATTCATGTAGAGTTCCGTGCGTCCGATCGTTACTATCCTAGCCGATAAAAGTACCCTCCTCCTCAATAATGGCCTCTTTCATCGAAATTTGACGCCGGATAGCCTGTTTCTGACTCTCGCCATATAATTGCCTTATTTTTTTAAGAACGAGTGCATAATAATAATTAATTTATTTACAAGTGGTATGTTAAGGTTTAAGAATGTGACTTCTGTGCTAACAAGCCAGGCTACACATGTAACTACAAGTGAAAAACTAACACGCCAACTATCAGTGTAACAAGGTAAATCAGAATTGCACTTTATGGTCCAAGTGTCACAGGTAGCTTTCTGCATTTAGATTCTTGTTCGTTTTTAAAATTAGCTTAGTTTGCTGTCGGATGGAGTAGGTAAAATAGTAGAAAACCAGAAAAGGTTCAACCTAAGAAATAACGTGCTAATTAGTATAGGTTAGGTTATTCAATTATGGCAAAGCACACGAGGGCTATCTGCCTAAAGGGAGGGATGCCTTCGTGGCATCCCTTCCTCTTCGTGGAAGACTTTCTAAGGGAAACTGGCTGATATACACGTTACACATGGGGAAACCCACGAAAACGCCCATGCAGCCAGCCTGTTCTCGGGATTCGAACCTCGGACCGAACTACCAGTGTTCAGCGTCTTTACCGCTCGGCCGCTAGTGGGCCCTAATTAGTATAAAGCTTACAGTATTACTTACTATGTAATCTACTTTCAGTGGAAGTTACATTACCTAATTGTTGCTAACATTACCTAATTGTTGCTACATGTTCTATTCAAATACTATAATAAATCTAAAATGATGTATAAAAGAAATTTAAAAAAAAAATAAAAATAAATAAAATCTGAAAGATTGCAGATTTTAAATTACGTCGAAAGGCGCGTTTAGGGTGCCCATATTCGCAGTAGGATTACGTCATTCAAAATTCGATGGCTCTAGGTTTTATCACAATGCGAGAAACATGCATACATTTATGCAGATTTTTCATTTTTTAAAATTTAATGCAGAGCGATAACATTTAGTGGCAACAATTTGAAAAGTGAAACGGGCATTCAGAGTGAATCGACGCAAAATCGCAAAACGAAAGTAATAGTCCTTCGGGACTAAATCCCTTTGGACTAAAAAAAAGAAAGAAAGGAACAGGTTTTTCGCAGACGATTCAGTGTTTCTCATTCAATTAGTTCAGTTCTCCCTTCGCGACAAGGCAAAAATACATAAAAACTCAAAATATCTATATTAAAAATTATCAAGTAAATCTTTAACACTTATTTCCTCTAATTCCTTCCGGAGTTGATTAAGCATGATTTAATTCGCAGTAGTAAAAGAAGGCGTCATCTTTGTTGTTGCGAAGCTTAGTTTTTCTAGATTGCCAACAAATCCAATATTCCCCTAAGTTTCAAATGTAAAGAAATATGTCCGTCATGAGAAAAATGATTAGGCTTATTATAACAATTTAAATGTTGCTTAAGTGCGGCATTTAAATTGTTGATAATTCTACAAATCTTGCATGCACATTTACTAAAGGCTTAGAAACCTTATCCGGAAGATAAGAACAACATAATTCAATCTTTTTTAAAGCAAAAAATGCACAATTTACCAACCTATAAAAATAAAAAAAACTGAGCTCACTGAGCCGAGTAACAGAGTAGATATGCATATATAGTTTTTCCTTAACTCTGTTTAAAGCAAGGAGGACTGAAAATTCTATAATTTTTTTTCTAATTCTGAAAGATACCTTTTCAATAATGTTTTTAAATTGAATTTCCGTTGCTTGGAGCTGTAATATGGAGAGTTTTCTTTTTATAATTTATAGTGAATTATTGCTTTATTACTTTGCAGCTTTAGCTCAAGTCTTGGGCTTATTAATTTACTTTTAATTACTTTCATTATGAATATAAATTCAAACTAATAACAGCTTTAGCGGTATTTTAATAACAGCCTGCTCTCCGTGTATTATATCTCCAAGAAACTTTGTAGTTTTGTCGCCAATTTAAGCTAAACTTTCTTCAATAGAAAACTACTTATTACGACAACCCTTTTTGCTTCCTTCTCTTAATACATACTTACATTCCAGTCATTTGGTTTTTAAAATTTTAAGACAAGTTGGTTAATTTTGGCTTATTAGTTTGATTATTTAATTTTCTTTTTTACTAAAGTTTTTAACTTTAATTTTATGGATTATTACTTTTAATCTTTGATTTTTTAAAATTTGTTGTTGAATCTACTTCTGTATTTGAAATGAAAAGAGAGCGTAGGGGATATGTCTTCTAAAGTAAGCGTCTCGTTCAGATTAATTGTGTTCTTAGTGAAAACATTTTGATCTTAAAGATTATTTGCTTTTTAAGAGGATTCTTTTGGTTTAGTGACTAATATCTTTATTTTGATTGAGTATCAGTTAGTGATCTGAATCTAGCAAATAATTTGACGCTTACTTGGAAGTAAGATGATACACTCTCTGTTATTTTGGTTACTGTTAATTGATGGTAGATTGGTTTATCCCCTTGATAAATCGATTAAGCTGTTATCAATAACAATAACTGGATTTTCAAGACTTAAAAAGTTTGTTTTTGATTTTGGCATTTTTGCGATTTAGTTTTTCCTTAACTGTGTTTAAAGCAAGGAGGACTGAAAATTCTATAAATTTTTTTTTTTAAATTCTGAAAAATACCTATTCAGTAATGTTTTTAAATTAAATTTCCGTTGCTTGGAGGTGTAATATGGAGAGTTTTATTTTTATAAAAAGATATATAAATAAAAGATTTATTAAAAAAGATTTTTTAAAAAGATTTATAAATAAATTTATATACTTTTGGTACAGCCGATGGCAACCAAAATTTGAGCTGCGCATCTGCATGTCATAGCAGTCCTATATACAAAATTTCAATGTTCTGAGGCTACTCGTTTTTGAGTCATGTGAGATACATACATACATACATACATACGTATGTACGTACACAGAGTCGCTAGAAAAAAAAACCTCTTTAGAATTCATTTTAAATCAGTTTTATATTTTTTTTGGAAAAAAGTCCTTTATTATTCTGTTCTTACGTACGAATGTCCCCCCCCAAAACACCGTTAAATTGCATTCCATAGCCGTCCAAATAGATATTTTCTTTGAAATACGATACCCGAAATTTTTCACGATTACAATACTTCCTTTTTACTTCGTACAAGGCAGTAATACTACTTGTGTTATTTAGATTTAGTAATAGTATTCTATTTGTTCTATTAGCATTTAGTTGGAAATACTATACTATATTACTTGATATGTATTGAGAGTAGATTGAAACTAATATCTATGTCCTTATAGAGTGGCACACATAAATATGCTAATGCTGTGAAAACAATTACAGTCAAATCCCGATTAAGCGCGAGTGAAATAACCGTACCCCGTTAAAAAGAAAAAGTTAAGTTTTTTTTTATTGCAGATTGATCAGTGACTGTTAAAAATTATCAGCGTAAAACAAATGTCTATAGAAAATACGAAAAAGGATAAAAAAGGGCTTGAAGTAACTAACAACTGTGATATGCGGATGACATATATACTTTTTTGCAAATTGTTTCCATTCACAACAGCGCGCAACCTAAATGTAAGGAATCCGGAATATAACATTGCACAGTAAAAAATAAAATGCTCAAACCTACTTTTTAACGCGTGTGTTAATTCAGTGACATTGTTTAAGCTTTGTTATAAATATTTCCCTTTACTACCACTGATTACGTAATTTCTTCATTTCTCATGGTGTTTAATTTTCTGTTCCATTAGTTACAGTCTTTAGTTTTTGTACTGAGTAACGATTTAATTTTACGTAACTGTATTATTGCGTGCGTACCGGTTTGTAATGGACTGAACGCACACAGAGCCGATGATAACTTGATAAAATTTATTTTATCAAAAGAATCGCTTCAGAGTTCTGAAACTTTCCACAAAAGTACTCGTACAGCTCTTCTCAGTATCACAGAGTACAATGAGTAGTTACACTTCAAAGTACTCATAACTCCAAACAAAATGCAATGGACAACGCATCTAAAGAGCGAAGCTCACAAGGGGATCTCTGAGTACTCCGAAGTCGACTCTGAACTGAAAGAACTTAGAACTGATGCTCTCTCCCGGCTTACATAGTTTTGCCCCGGCCGCCGAAAAATCTCTATTACCTTCCATATCTCTAAATTACCGAAAGGCATCTACGATTAAAGCTACACATAAGGGCCAAATGGGGTTACAGTTAAACATAGGGATCAATTACATTTATCTAATTGCAGTACCAATTATAGTTACACAGAGACCGAGCCAAAATGTCGCCAATTTTGGTGACTTTCCTCAATTAAATTTGGCTACAACAATTAGTGGCTAGACCATCGCCAGTTTGGCAATATCATGCCGATTTAGCGAGATAGTTCATTCAATGTTAAATGCAGAGGGTGTTCGCATCCTTTTAAATGATTTTCATTCTATTTACAGAAATATTTTAAAATCTTTGTGATTTAAATGTTCTCTTCGAAAACTCTTATTTTTCATTATCTTTCAATACTGTAATTTCCAAGATAATAAAGCCTTTGTTAGTACCGGAAGAGGTATTTTATCCTATTCCTCCTGAACAGCTTTCCAATGTCCAAGGTGGATTGTAGATCGGTGTTTGGACAATCCTCTTTTTGAAAGTCTAAAACATGCAAAAACCGATGAGCCCATACATAAAAAAATTTAGCAAGGATATGAGTGAAGGGTATGGTCTTGATACCCGTTTCTTGTTCCATTTCTTCCAGGAAATTAACAGTGGATTTTGATGTGTGACTGCTTGCAGTGTCTTGATGCAGTTCTATTGACTGATAGCACTGTGGGTATAGAGAAAAGTATTTCATGTCTGAAAATTGGGTATAAAATACTATGTTCCTGATAATATTTGGAGTTTGCATTAACATTTTTCCCCACACTCTCTATTTTAAGTTTGTCGTTATATGAAAAGTCAGCAGCAAACACAAATCCCATTGAAAACTTTCTTTAGATTCTTTGAACCATGGTTGAAGATTTTTTTCTCCTCTTTGTTTAATAATAAGTAGATCTCTTTTTATTGCAGTCATTTAAATACACCCAAGATTTATGTATGGTGACAGTATTTTTTCATTTTTGTCCGTATAAATATTTCTTATAAAGAATTCTGTAGTGCGTTTTGTGTTCGGCGATATGTCTTGGAGAAAGACAATGCGCAATATTTTTTTTTCGCTTTTTGAGATTCAAATCACTATTAATCACTTTGTTTAGAGTTGACAGTGAGTATTTTAATGATTTTGCGACTGTCCTTTGACTTGCCAGATTTTATTTTAACGTTAAAGATCTTACCTTTTCAACATTCGTCGTACAATCCGTTTTTTCCTTGGATATGTATCTGAAATATTTTTTCCACTTTTGTAAGGCTTTAGTATAAATTAACAAAGGTTTATTTTAATTTGCCTTTCCTATGTGTTAGTAGTGTGAAACGGACAGTTCAGGGCCAGGAGGCGGATTGCGGATGAGCCCGGAAGCAGG
>KK113846.1:0-53205 GCA_000611955.2 Stegodyphus mimosarum
CTTGTTAATTTCGCCCTTTCGGACATAAGATTCATGTTTCTTGATACGAAACTTTAACTCTCTCTTTATTTGGCCAATATATCTCAAGTCACACTGACACGATATACTATAAATTCTCCAAGAATTAAAGTCAGAAACGCAATCTCTTAGAGTCGGACCGTGAATTTTATTGATAGGGGAGAAACTGACTTCAAAATTGGAATTTCTGGAGAATCCGTGCAACTTTGTAACTAACAGAAGGATAAAATGGAAGCACGACAAGGTCATTAATATTATTTCTAACAGTGCAATGTCTTCTTTGATGGGAATCTGAAAAATTTTTAACGGCTTTATCAGTGATCACGGGAGAAAATCCTCGGCCAATAGCAACTGCTGTCAAATAATTAAGTTCATTGGTAAGCAAAGCTTCTGAGGAACAAACTTTGAGCATATTACTTTGAGCATAACTATGCAAAACTTTGAGCATATCTATGCGAAATGCATAGTAGTAAAAAGAAGCCATTTTTTGCTTAACAAGATGGCATGACTTAGCATGGGGTGGTAAACAAACTGCAAAGGGTTTACGGTTCACAGTAGTGCTAAAATCAATTTCATTGCGGATTATAAGAATATCAAGGAAGGGAAGGGAATTGTTGGATTCAATTTCCAGAGTGAATTGGACGGCTGAATCAATTGACTTTATAATAGATAAAATCTCGGATAAATCTTTTCTATTAACATCAAAAAGTGCGAAAGTATCATCTACATAACGATGTCTGTTCTCCTGATGAGGAGGAACCTGTAGCTGCCCTCGAAATCGATTGAGTGTTTTAATAAATGTACGCCAAATACAAGGTTGTTTCAGGGATTTTGATTGTCACATTGACGTGTTTTTCTTCTATTCTGATATGTGAGTATATTTTGGATTAACCATACAAAAATTTTAATTTAATTAGACTGTTTATCCTTTTAAGACATTCTCTTAAAACATTCCTCAAAATAATTTTATGCCTGCCTTTGTATAATTTAAAAGCTTTTTTGAAGATGTAAGTTGCGCAATTTGAATTCTCATGTGTTTTTAATGTAAAGGTCTTAATTTGAAACACTAGACTGATAACACTTACAAGACCCATTCAAGAAGTAATTTACTATTGGGTTGTTGCAAATGGAATGGATATTGAACACCGTAATAGTGGAAGAACAACGTGGTTGACGAAGAACGTAAGCGTCGAGATTTAGATAATTCTTTCATCCATGCGATAGTTCACATGTGGGTGATGCAACTAGTATTTCTTTCGTTCAACGAGTTTTTAACATTTAATATTACAAGCATCCAGTCAATTAAAACTGCTATAGCTTTATAAATTCAAACTGAGAAATTCTGAAGCAGCTGCAGCGAAAAAAATTAATAAAGCTTTCGATTGAGGAACAACTAATGACAAATCCACTTGCAGTTAATCTTTAACCCCTTCCGGTATTATGACGAGTCTAGCTCGTCATCGGTGTTTCATGCCATACGCACAATGACGAGCTACACTCGTCATGCGACTAAAGTTACTGTTGAATGTGATAATTAATTTAGTTTAAAATTTCTAGTGTACTGAATTTGGCAACACTTTTGTTACTTGTGGAAATATCACATATCACATATCACTATCACATATTGTTTACCGTTAGAATTTCTTGGTACAAGACGCGGCGAAATTGTTGTTAGTCTAAGATTTCATTCTTGTAAACAGTTGGTGTGAACATCGGTCGATATATATTTTTGCTAAAAGAAAAAACGTGCTGTATAATAAATACCATAATGGATAAGAGTAGTACAGAGTACGAAGGTCAAGGTCATTGGAGCGATTACGAAGAATCAGAAGAAATAAGTGTACATTTACCTGATACTGATAATGAAAGTAATGATAGTGAAATATTACCAAGGAAGAGAAAACGTGCCAGGCGACTAATAAGTGATGATAGTGAACCTTCTGGAATCGCACAATGACGAGTGTAGCTCGTCATTGTGCGTATGGCATGAAACACCAATGACGAGCTAGACTCGTCATAATACCGGAAGGGGTTAACAATGAGTAAAAATGGATATTAATTAAGAATATGTAAGAATTATAATATGAAACAAGTTTTTTTAATAAAAATTAAATGGTTATTTCATTATTAAATCGTACCGGAAGGGGTTAAAGTTTGCTCAAGAAACTGGAGGCTACAAAGTGAATCCCATGGCCATCGTATTTTCTTCTTGATTTGAATGAATCAAAGTACCTAATAGAATCAGATCCGTGAAATATTGATCTTATGCTAGTGTATTCAATACTCATTCTTTCCACGAAACAAAACGATAAATGCAATTCAATATTGTATAGATATGCATGGCAGACTATGTCTTAAGAACCAGCACTCGTGAATAGTCATGACGCCCTACTATTCAAGAATAAGGGCCTGATCTCGTACGGTAATCTCAGTATTACAGAAAATAAACAATTTGGGATAAGAACTTGCGCCACGTCCTCCATACGTTTTGAACATTTCCTCCAACATATTACCATTTTTCTGGCCCTTAATCCCTTTTTATTTATAGAAATATTTTGCCAACGAAGCATGAATTTAACGAGCAGTGGAGTACTTACCGCTTTCAGAGACACTTATTTTCACAAATATGATATAAATGATCTTGCCACATATTGGCAACAATGATACTGCTAGAGATTAATTCATTTAAACAGGAATTTTTATTCTTTTCTTTTTCAATCGACCTTTAAAACCTGTCATTTCATCGTAAATCTAAAATTCTTATGCTTTGGTTATTTTAATAAGGGAAAGCACACGACGGTTACCTTCCTAAAAGAAGAGATGCCTTCGTGAAGGATTCTCAAAGGGATGCTATCGGCATTCATGCTACACATGGGAAAACCATGAAAACAAACAGGGCCTTGTCTCCTGGACGTGAATCCCGAACAAACTATCGGTATAACCGCTTGGCCAGTAGACAGGGTAAAATTCTTAAACATATCGAAAAACAGAAAAGGAGTGACTATTCACCTGTACAATGCTTATTAAAGTTAATTCGAAATAATACAATCAGGTATCATAAAGTTTGTGAAATTCTTTAAACGATTTTGCGTCTTTCTTTGAAATTGTGGTCGATAATTTCGAGAGAATACACACTGGAACCACTAAATTATTAACTATAGAAATATTTATAAAGAGTAGTTTGGACTTTGGACTTAATTATTAACTGTAGAAATATTTTTAAGGAATTTCTTCGATGGTTTCTTTGATAGTTCGATAAAAGCTGAGATGCACTTCATATATATTTTAGGTGCATATTCCCAATCACGGTAAGCTTATTTTAATATCGAACGTAGGATTGTTGTGATCGGACAAAATGCTGTTTCTCTCAATGAAAGGGAAAAATGAGGTTTACAAATTCAAAATGTGAAAATAACTTGTTTAATGTGAATTTTTTTTAATTATAATCTCGCTTAAGATTTAAACTTGCTTGTTCAAAGGCGTAACTGTATCCCCAATTTGATACTGCAGTAAATTTATTTTCCCTTGAATACTGTAGTCTGTACTCTGTTTAAAAGTAAATTCAGGTAATTTCTAGGTTTAAGCCCATTCTTCAATGTATAAACGTGTCAGGTTTAATTTAATTAAGATTCAAATGCTACGTTTATACCAAATCTGTCCTGTATTTCTACCATTAGCTTCGCCAGAATATAAATTAGACATGTTTTAAATAGCGAGGGAGAGTGAAGTTGAGAGAAAGTAATTTGGCTATGTTATCAGCTATGCTGTTTACTTGTGTGTCCGTTCGTCTGTGCTACTTGCTAGTTTTTTTAAGTGCTCTTTGGGTTTTGATAATATTTACCCTGAGGGATTGTGATTATTGTTTAGGAATGGAGTTGCTATGTATTTGACTTAATTAATTGCCTGTACACATTCATACCATTTCCAAGTTCACAAAGAGTAGTGATAAACTTATATTTTTAGTTGTAATCTGCAAACTGTAGCACTGGTAAACGTTTAATTTGATTTTGCTTTTGTTACGTATACTTGGTACTTTGAGCTTTCCGCTAAACACAAAGTCGAAAGGTCAAGTGTAATCTGGAAAGTCTGAACAAATAATGTGTAGTTTAAAAGTGAGATTATATACAAGCTTTCAAACGAAGCAGTAGAATTTTTCTTGTTCTACTGCTTAATTTCAATGAATCTACTTTTATGTTTAAATGAGTTTACTTTTATGACTTTATTTAAATGCTTGCCGCCCAGATGGTATATGGTGGTTAGGGAAGTCGATTTTAATTCTATTGAGGTTTACGCGCTATTCGACGAAGTAGATTTAATTCAATCCGATAAGTTTCAATGAAATGCAAGAAAAAATGCACATAATTTAATGTTCTGTACAAGGAAGTCATTTAGTGTGTACATCATATTCTTTTAATATACTCAATTAAAACAATATAATTGTAATCTTGAAATCCTAATAGTCTACTCTCGATATACTTTTACATTCATAAAATACGTATTCAATTAAAAATGCTGTTTTTGTTTCTTGTGCATAAATTGTAATTTATGCACAGGAAATAAAAATAAATATTCTTAACAAAATATTTGCTTTATTTACGACCTATAATCCTTATGCTATATTACACACTTATAAATTACTTAGCTTTATTTACAAATATATCACAGATTTATATGAAAACTGGTGGGCGATTGACAGTACGTTTCGTCTTACAGCAAGATAACAACATATAAAAGAAGAATGATGAGACTAAAAATATGGCTAATGCCATGATCACATGTCCTTCAGTTGTCGTCCAGAGATACCGTATACCATTATCACACAATCTTATGATGCAAACACTAAGAAGACACACTACGGAAACTTTCCACATCATTATACTGAATGTACCTAAGGATGCCATAACAAGTGTTCCAGTTCCGTGATTTTCTGGAAAATCATATGAAACGTCGCAGATTGAACACCTAAAATAAATAATAAAATGTATCTGAAAAACAGTAATCAATCTGAAAACCAAATCTGAAAAACAGTAATTAATTTAAACAAAGCAATTTTTTCATTTGGAGTTTTAATTTCTAGCTTTTCGTGTATTCAGTCCATTTTGTGTAACAAATTTATACACCATGAAAGGTGTATAAATATTTGTTGAGAGCCATTTATGCAGCCGTTAAAAGTATTTTCGGAAATGCAGCTTAAAAAGAATTCTAACAGTAATAATAAATAGATAAAAATCTGAAAGTTTTCCGATTTTAAATTACGTCCAAAGGAGCGTTTTTTTAACATTTCGTGTGTTATCTTTATTTATTAAATATCATGTTCTTCGCACTTAAACCATAAAATTCAGTTCGAGAGCGATATCGCAAAATAATTTTAAACTGAGTATAGCTTTAAAATTTCCGATACACAGGCTCAGGCGCCGGAAATAAAAATGTTTTTTATGTACAACGTTGCCATTGCTCTCTTTGAAGTCCTTGATTTTGTTAATCAGAAATTCGTTAAAGTTTTACAAAATATGAAATATGTAATAAAACAAATTCTAAATTTCAAATTTGGGCTTCCGGATGCCCATATTCGCAGTAGGATTAAGTCATTCAAAATTCGATGACTCTAGGTCCCGTTGTTTTATCACATGCGAGAAACATACACATTTTTGCACATTCTTCCTTATTTAATTTCTTCAAATATAATACAGGGCGATAATATTTGATAGCTACAATTTTTAATGTGAAACGGACATTCAGAGTGATTCGACGCAAAATCACAAAACGAAAACAATAATCCTTCAGGGACAAAGCCCTTTTGGACAAAAAATCGCGAAATGTCGGGTTTTTTACACATCTTTCCTCAGGTTCCTGTATTCGTATTTTGTGAGAGTTCAAGAAAACAAAACACAAAATACTAAATTGCCATGGAAATAATTGCCCCAGAAACTGGATGTCTTCGTTTTCTCCATTTAAACGGTGCGACACCGGAGTTGTTGTCTCGAGAACCACTCTCCATCGAAAAAATGACTGTTTCGAAATAACATTACCTAAGTTAAAGTACTATGATATTCAAATTGCAGGAAAATTCGAAGTTTCCTATGATCCTTCGAGAATAGTGTAGAGACATTAGGTTATTTGGAAGCGAGAGATATGAGAAATGAGCAACGCCTTCGCCGGGAATCGAGCCATGGACCTCTCGGTTATGCGTCGAGCGTGCTGACCACTACACCACGAAGGCATGCGAAGAAGACGAAATACATTATAAGTTAAAAAATCCAAAATGTGAAGTTTTGTCGTCGTAAATCGAACAGACTATAAAAGTAGCTCCAGCGGTGTTGTAAAGAAAGGGCGGATTCGCAGAAGATTTTTTTTCAAATTTTAATCACGATTATAATTCATGTTTTTAAGAATTTCTACTACCTTCTGTCCACTACGTAGTCCATGCAGGGAAGTCTTTGCTTCCTACACTCATAACCCAACACAAAGAAGTCCCGTAAACACCTTTTAAGCGTTTTGTATATTAGCATGCTTTGAATTTCTTGAGCTGTCAGAATTTTTTCGGCCGATTTTGCAGTTGATTCCGTATTGGAGTTTGCCCTAAGGACCCTGAGCTTCGGTTTTGAGCATGCGAACTTCCGGCATGGTAGTCTTGATTTCTTGTAGTTTGGAAAATTCAGGGTAAAATTTCGATGCCGTTGTGCATTTTCCGAAACAAAGAACGCAGGCTAAGTTATCATACTTTGATACTTCTTAGTATGCTGGTGTTAGCGCGAATATTATCCTGTTTTACCAGCACCTCGAATACCCTGTTTAAGAGAAACAAAGCATGTAAAACCGCAAGTAGTACCGCTTATTGGTGGAATGCAAAAAGAGAAATAATTTGGCAGGCCCTGGCCTGTGAAAGATAGCGCAAGAGAAGCACTGCGTAATATGTAAATGAAGTAAAGTGTCAGGGATCAAGTAGAATTTTATTGGAAAATCTGTTTAATGTACTTTACAAAATGTGGCATGTGACCTATCAAAATGCTCAGAATAAAACGAACAGTGTGGGAAAAATAAAGTAATGAGGGTCAAAATAAGTATTACAGTCAAAATTGAGAAAAACCTAGTATGAGTGAGTTAGATGGAGCTGTGTGTTTTGGTTTGCCATCCTTCATCAGAGGGTATTTATATGTGATCAGAAGGTATTTATAGTTGCTTTTAAGCATTTCACGCCCCTTGGGGCGTAACATCCAGACTGAACATGTCCGAAGGGCTGGCAGGAGAAACACTGTACTGGAAACTTTCGTGATTTAGAGAATACTATTTTCACTCTCGTGTGGGGAAGATACTACATTCTGAAAGTCCTTTTACTTCCTCACTTCTCGGTGCTTGCCTGAAGTAAACAGGCGGTCTTTCAAGACAGTCATTAACTTCGAGGGAAAACGTTTTCATCTTCTTGACTGCGGGTCTCTTCTAATATTTTCTGTTCTGTAAAATCGGCATCCAATCCTCAGAGAATGACTTTTACCTGCATTTCCTGACGAAATGAGTGGTATTGCCTATACTCATTCAGAAGGAACTCAAAAGACAGCACATATCCATTGCTCTAGCTGCATTTCTCTTCGGGATAATTTTAATATTGTCTGCACGAACAATTCCTTCATAGCCCTTGATGTCATTTCTTCTTAACAATTCTTGTAACTGCTTCCAGCTAACTTCTGTCGCGGGTAAAATATCGGCGGTAATTGCTTCTTTACTTCTAGCTTTCAAAGTTTCTGTTATCCGCTGCTCAATTTCCAATTTTTCCTCATTCAGACATTTAAAACAATTTTTTTCTGGGGGATCTCAGGTGTGGCTGCATAGATCTCCGGGCATCTATCTGCCTGTTCTGGTGAGCTGAGTTCATCAATTCATCCGCAATTTTCACGTGTTCAGCAGCGTGCGCGTGGCCCTGTTTTCGGCAGTCTACATTTGTTTGTCAGGTTTCTTGGCAGGTAGAAAACTGGTGACAAATAAACTTGTTTCTCTACATTTTTGCCTAATTCGAATAAGTAAATATTTGACCAAGTTTTGGGGACTTATACCTAGAATCAGATTACAGTTTATTAGTAGCTATTAGTATTAGTAGTAGTTTATTAGTAGTTATTAGTATTTTATTAGTAGCTTGCATAATTTCTGTGTCGTCTGGCATCTTCACTAGCACCATTATTCTGGTATTGAGTATTTCCACAGTTTACTTTTGCCGCATGGATGGCAGCTGATTTCACTGACAAATTTTTATTCAAACGTTCAGATTCATTCACTCACTAGAGTGGGCCATAATATATGTAAAACACGATATTAAATACTAAAGGGTAAAATAAATAAGTCTGTAAACCGCAGTATTTCCGTCCTACATCAAGCACAGTCAGACTTCCAAAATGATCATGTATATCAGATTCATTCATATAACTGCGTCTCCTGTACCCCAATCGCCCTTAGAATGAGGGAATATACACTCACGTTTGTGAAAATTGCAACACCATGAAGGACTTACGCGAGTCAGCTGAAATTTTCAGGAAATGCAAAGTAGCGCATGATATGCAAATGATTAGAATTGCAAATCCGTAGCGCATGCGTATGCTGAGCAGCGCCCTCTGAACGGCTGATGGATCCGAATAAATAGACGGCTGTAGCGAGGCGTGTATGGTTATCGGTGGTTATCTGCTAGTGGTAAACGTTAACTCAATCTGTACTTATGCCTCGTCGACGAAAGAGAGCGAGATTTGAACAACTTACAGAGTTTGAACGAGGGAGAATCATCGGCCTTCGTGAAGCTGGATTGTCGTATCGTGCAGTAGCCTCTCGTGTGCAGCGTAACAGCAGCACAGTGATGCGCGTTTGGAAGCAGTGGACGGACGAGTGTCGGACAACTCGGAAATCCGGGAGTGGACCCCGAAATGTGACGTCAGCTCGCGATGATAGACACCTGGTCCGCATGGCGCGGACGGACCGTACAGCTTCCTCTAGACAATTGGCAGCACTGTGGTCAATAGCTACAGGTGTTTCATTGTGTGCTTCATCAATTCGTAGACGTCTGCTGCAGTGTGGACTGCGCGCACGGACTCCTTTATACAGGATCCCCCTAACGCACGACCATCGCCGCCTGCGGCTACAATGGGCCAATCAGCATAGAGACTGGCGTGCTGATTGGCAGCATGTCGTGTTTTCTGACGAATCCCGCTTTAATTTGTGGTACCATGATGGCCGCATTCGTGTCAGACGCTATGCCGGTGAACGCCACCTTCCGGAGTGCATTATCGAACGCCACAGTGGACGAACACCCGGAGTTATGGTCTGGGGCGCCATAGCATATCATAGACGATCTCAATTGCTACGAATTGTGGGCAATCTGAACAGCAACCGGTATATCCGTGAAGTTCTACAGCCCGAAGCTGTTCCCTTCCTTCAAAGCTTGCCAGGCGCTGTATTTCAACAGGACAATGCCCGCCCTCATACTGCTCGGATTGTTAAATCCTTCTTTGCAGCGCAGCAGGTACAGCTTCTTCCTTGGCCTGCGTGTTCCCCGGATATGTCGCCAATTGAACATGTGTGGGATGTCATTGGTCGGCGTCTTGCTCGTGATCCTCGTCCTGTTGCGTCTGCAGACGAACTTTGGGTACGCGTACAAACGATATGGAATGCTCTTCCTCAGTCAGACATTCAAACTTTGTTTGACTCCATGCCACGTCGTGTAGCAGCACTTATTGCGGCGCGTGGTGGCCACACAAAATACTGATTCTGATCTCTTGTTCTTGTTTGTTTGCTTTGAACATTTAATCATTTATTTGTACCACTATCACTCAACTGTGTATTAAATTGCATTCAATTATGACGATTCCTTCTTGGTGTTGCAATTTTCACAAACGTGAGTGTATAAGGCATTGTAGCTTTCTTCACTACATTCTTTCGTGGTATAATTGGAAAAATGCCCTGATAGCAATCGGGATATCCGGAGTACAAATCTCGGGGATCAGATCCCTGATTTTTCAAGTTTCCGACTTCGAAAAGCCTGAAAGATCCTATAGAAAATATCCCTTATAAATTTCGTCGTACAAAATGCTTTTTTTAGCCTAAAGGGACGGTATCCCAGAAAGGCTATTAGTCTGAAACCGGCCTTCCAGGACGTTTCGCTATAAACAGTGAATCACTTTTTAAATTGTTGCCACCCGATATTATCATCCTATATTATATTTAAAGAAATAAAATAATGAAGAATCTGTATAAATGTATGTATTTCTCGCATTGTGGAAAAAAAACGACGTTACCTAGAGCCATCAAATTTTGAATAACGTAGTCCATTTTATTTCGAATTTGTTTTATTTTCCATTTCTATTTTGTAAAACTTTAAGGAATTTCTAATTAACAAACTCAACCATTTCAAAGCAAGCAATGGCAACACTGAGAAAAAAACAAAAAAACATTTTTATCTCCAGCAGTTTGTAGGAGATTTCAAAGATATGTTGTTTTTAAATACTTTGTAGTATTGCTGTTGAATTGAATTTTGTGTGGTTTAAGTATTAAGAACGTGATATTTAATCAATAAAGGCAACACAAATAAATGTAAATATATATATATATTTTACATATATATATGTAAAATCCAAAAGCTTTACAAAGTTTTCTTATTTTTATTGTGGTTATGATGCAACTCCCATGACTTTTAAGTTATTTTTTTAGACCAAATGGGCGTTAGCTCAGAAGTCCCAAAATATGTATTAAGTCCCAAAATAAGTATTTTGCTTCAACCCACTTTAAAAGTCCGAATTACTTTTTAGCTAATTGCTACCAAATATTATCGCCTTGTATTCTATTTCAGGAAACTAAGTAATGAAGAATCTACATGAATGTACGTATGTTTCCTGCATTGTGAAAAACAACGGTACCTAGTGTCATTAAATATTGAATAACATAGCCTTCCACTCGAACAGGGCACTTGCAAGCTCGAATTCGGAACTCGTTTCATTTTGTAAAACTTTAAGGAATTTTTGATTAAAAGACTCAACAATTTCAAAAGCGAGCAACCTCTAAGTCAGCTGTAGCGAATAGAACATTTTTGTCTCAAGCGCGCTAGACTGCCTAACGGAAATTCTAAAGATATGCTGTTTTTAAATATTTTTAGCGCGAAAGGGTCATTAGCCCTAATTCTCTCAAAACGCGTATGTGTGTGTAAATGGGAAAAAAAAGCCCTTTTGAGCGTAATATAAAAATCTGATGAAAGCTTTCAGCTTTTTTTTATTTTCATTTTTTAATGAATATAAAATTTAAGTAAATTATAAAGATAGGAAAATTATAGAAAAAGTTAAAATAGAAATTATAGAAAAAGAAAAAAGAGAAAAAGCTTTTCTAACTTTTACGAAGTTAATTTTTTAATTTAAAAATGCCAGTACATGTATATATGTCTACGACTAACAACTGTGAAAATAAATTTGACATATTGACTTTGATAGGCATTTCGTATATTAAAAAATCCACTAAAAATTAACAAGGTGAGAGCCGCAGTGAACCGAAAAACCATCCGCATTGCCATTTACCATTATCTAAATCTACGCTAGAAATTCTTTAGAAAATTTTACGACAAGTTATGGGACTTCGCAAAAATGAGGTAGTAATCATAGAAATAAGTTTGAATTTTTAAAAATGTAGCAGATTGATATGTCTAAACTAAATTCAAGTGAAAATTTTCTGAAGTAAATAAATAAATAAATAATACAATACAGAGATAAAACGCATCACTACATTCTACTACTAAAACGCTCTAATAATTCACAGACAGTCTTTCAGGATGCTTGTGATCGCAAACCCGCATCACGGATCAAATCCAAGAGAGTATAGAAAGAATTTCAAAATCACAAAATCAACACTTTTTGTCACATGGTATTTTACATTAATACAAAATTGTGTATTTAGCATACCTTTTTTTAAAAAAAATTATATATTGTAACTGCAAATGACTTGTCCAATCGGCTTGTATTATCCATTAAGAACGAGTTTCTCCGAAACGATACACTGAGAAAACTTTCAGTTCACTTAAAGAAAAAAAAAAAAAAAATCAGAAATACACTAAGTTTTTCTTTTAATGTTCAATTAATTTCCTAACGTATTACTTAATTCTTATATTATACTTTGGCATACATGCCATTATCTCCATTAATGGCCGGGTCCTCCAGCAGATAAGCGGCAAAGTCACTGAACAGTGGTAGTTCGGTCCGAGGTTCTAATCTCGCGAACGTGCTCCCTGCATGGGCGTTTTCGTGGTTTTCCTCATGCGTCAAGTGTACCATAACGAGCCAGTTTCCCTTAAAAAGTCCTCCACAAAGGCATCCCTTCTCCTAGGCAGGGCCCACCAGCAACCGAGCGGTAAAGACCCTGAACACTGGTAGTTCGGTCCGAGGTTCGAATCCCGCGAACGGGCTGGCTGCATGGGCGTTTTCGTGGTTTTCCCCATGTGTAACGTGTATACGAGTCAGTTTCCCTTAGAGAGTCCTCCACGAAGGCATCCCTCACTTTAGGCAGATAGCCCTCATGTGCTTTGCCATAATTGAATAACCTAACCTAACCTCTCCTAGGCAGACAGCGCTCGAGGCTTTGCCGTATTCTCATAAAGAAAATCCAATATTGGTGACTGAGTGACATAAGTTACGAAACACAGCTTCATCCCAGATTCCATCTCAGAAGTGAATAAGCTGGTTGTATGAAATTTCATGGTTTTCTACATCAAGCATGGCCAGCTTCTTCTAAATAGACAGATAGTTAGATCTTTCAGATAATTTATATAGGAATGTCTTGAAAGCATTCTCCTCCCCAAAAGTAAATTATGTTAAATTGCATTGCCATAATTAAAAACCGGTATAGTGGTTAGTGTCGCTGACTGTCGGGCCGAAGGGCTCGGGTTCGAATCCCTGAGAAGGAATGGGTGTTTGTAAATGTACAGTGTCGGTGTGGTATGGTGGCACTTTAAATATGCGGCGAGCCGAAAGTCCTCGTATGTAGTTTGGTGGAAGGGGAGAGGGGTGGAAGACCCTCGGATCCGTTCCCCCCCGGGGTGCTCTCCATCAAAATTGGGGTCGGAAATGAGTCAAATAGCACTGTCACCTGTTAGGTGCTCAAGGCTGTAGCCCAACGACAGGCGTAATATTGCGCTCCTTGACAGGAGTATTCTCGTGGGTTGGGCTGACTTAGCCAAACAAGTGAGCATGAGTAACAATAACAACACCATTATTATCTTTTGTGTGTGTGTTTTCCCTATATATTCTAATTTTTACTAGGTATAATATCTTCTAAGCATTGTAATACAGAAATAATATATATGATGATGATTATGAATATGTGAAACTTCTGTGATTAGGCATTGTAAGACGATACATGCAATTGTAATAATTTATTTTTCAGTATTTGTTAGAATATATTTTTAAAAATATCTTTAGAAAACAGCATATGCAAATTTTTAGCTTGATTTCATTAAAATTATAAAACCAAATATTAGGTAATTGTTTAAACAGTCTTGGGAATTTACATAACAAATTTAATGCTGGGGATAATTTCAGCGAGCAATTTTAAATGTACCAACAAACTGAGATAGAAATATGGCTACTTACGCGATTTAATCGTATCGTATGCTGATAGTAGTATTAGGCCTAAGAGAAAATAGATATTGATATTGAAAATTTCAGTCTTCAAACTGAAGAGCAATATGCAATAATATCACTTCACTCCCCCCCAATTTATTGCCATTAATTGTTAGTCGTTGTCATCACTTCGAATTCTTACCGATGTTGTTGCGTATGTACTACTGTGAGTCGTAGTACTGTGAGTCGTTGCGTATGTCTACTGTGAGTAGATTTTCCTGTTAAATGCAGTTTTTTCCCTTTTTTTTAACAACAGTTCTTCATTAAAATCTTGTCTCTCCGATATCATGATAATTCTAGGCAATAATCGTTTGCAGCGTGGACGAATGTAAATGCAAACAATGTGTTGCAGCTTTGCATCTGTATGCTCAGGCTAATGATATAGGCTCGAGAACTGTATGTTTCAAATTTGACATACCACTCACCATTTACTTTAATACTACATTTACATCAAACCTGCAGTCATGTATGACTCATCTTATATACAGAAACAATAATAACTTACCTCTTATAATTGGAATTAAGAGTTGCTGAGATATTTATGGTATTGTTAGAAAGATTGCTGCTGAAAGGGCTCTTGCTTGCTATTGGAGCCCTCACTGTATCATCATAATCGGGCTCTGGTATTTCCACATACCTGGACGTCCAGTTTCGTGGTCTACATGTGAAAATGAAAATTAAATGAATGCCAATGAATATATTTTTAATGCATGATAAAAAGATTAATTTAAAATAAACTTACGGCTCATAATCAGAACTGAGGGACTCAAGAGAATCATAGTCATGTTCAAAGTCAATATTCCCACTTCGTCTGCTCGGTGAGAAAGAGTCATTCCTTTTAGAATCTTCACAGTCGGAAGTTGGGATTTTTGCAATGATGTATGTTGAATCTTCCGTCTGCTTGCATGCAACAGTAGAAGAGAACTTTTGCGCTTGACTTCCAACGAAATCAATTTTATGACTAGTTTCGTCTTCATAAAGTGGATTTTCCATCAGCTCCATTTCCGTGTATGACTTCAAAACTTTTCCTGTCTTAGAGGTGAACAAAAATGTAGTCATATACAGGGTGGTCATAAAACAACTTCCCCGACCTATGAACCCCTAGCTATCTATCCGCTCAACCAATCGAAATCAAATTTCCGATAGTGTTATTTGAAGGAATACTCTCGAGATTGTGATGATATCGAAATTTTCGAATGATAACACCCAATTTTTTTCTCTCGCAAATTGATCAGCGCATTGAAAAACCATAAATGGCGTTGAAACGATGCACACATTACGAAAATTGCGGATGTTTTCAAAGAAGAGCATTATCAAGGATGAATGGCAACATATGCGAAGCGAGAGAGAAAAAACTTTGTTACACGTTTTCAACGTGCCCATGTTTGCAGATGATAATGCATTGCATGCAAAACATTGTTGGAAACAATAACAAACATAACATTGCAGAAGAAATTTGTGTAACTGTAAGTTTTATGATGTCTTTCAATTCTGACTAATCTCGTGGATTTGATGTATACTCCTTAGTTTTTAGATAACCCTAGAACCAGAAATCCATCGGAACGAGGTTGGGGATTGTGGTTTCCAAGAAACTCTGAAGTTGCAGGAGATGTCTCTATCTTGAAACGCTGTACATGTTAAGAGCTTGTAATTCCAATAATTTATTTTTCTCTCTCCTTTCTTGTGTTGTCATTGGTCCTTTACAATAATCTTCTTTTCAAATGTTTACGCCTGCAGTTTTCCTCGTATGTATATCGTTTCAGCGCCATTTATGGTTTTCCAATTCTCTGATTTGTTTGAGTATAAAAAGAGTGGATGTTGCCATTCGAAAATTTCGAAATTTCTTCAATGTAACCATAACCGTTTAAGTTCTGTTTCTTAAAGCATAACAATTCTGAGCACATACCTTCAAATAACAATACCTGAAATTTCATTTCGATGGGATGAGAGCGGACAGGCCACTACAGATCATATTATGAGGTTCAACTATTCAAATCTAAAGTTCTAACTCCAAACCCCATGAACACTTAACAAGCGAATAATCGCTTAAGTGTGAACAGAACACGTGAGACTTGAGAAGGGTTTAAAACCCTTTATTATTCAGTATATTTACAATCAGTTCCGACTTGGAACTTTACATAAAGCCGCCACTCGGACTTGAACTTAAATACTAATAATTTGAACTAAAATTAGCTTAACTAAAGCTCTTAAAGGATATAGCCGAAGCTACAGAATCTAACTAGTTTGCCCCTAAGTATTAATTAAATCGGCGAAGCCAAGCAAGGGGCTAAGATATGGCCGAGCGTAGTAACAGCTAAGAGAGACGTAGCCAGAAGGCAAACGCGCGCTAGTCAGGAATCAGACTCTCTTTCTTGAAGTCGGTTAAGTACCGACTTAAATAGTACTCTTTCTCATTTGCATTAACTGAGTTTCTGAAATTACATTCTGGCAGGAAATTGTAAGCTGAAATTAGAATAAGATAGGAAAGATACAAAACTTAAAATAACTGTTAATTAACATAAGGTAAACCTTACAATATATTGGCGAAGTTTTTTTATGACCTCTCCGTATAAATAACGTTTATCAAAATCCTTATGCCGCTTTTATTTTGGCCATGGTTGGCATGGACGTATATATGTTTTCAGGAATACAAATTTTTTAAATGATTCAAGTACTTATGCTTCGTCACGTTTAACTTAAAAAAATCAATTTTGTGAAAATTACGAAAGCTAACATTTTATGCGATACATCGGCGTTTATGTTTAGTAAAAGTTTATACTCATCCTAAAATACAACGCCTCAAAAGTTTGATTTTTAAACAATAAAAATCAATGCTGTAAAAATTACGAAGTCTTAACTTTTTACACGGTACACCGGTTCCTATTACATTGATTAAAAGTTCATTCTAATCTTAAAATATAAGATGTCAAATGTTTGAGAACAATAAAAAGTTGGCTAAGATATTTAAAATTTGAGATAACGCTCTCTGAAAATTTCGAAAGAAAGGAGCGTCAACAAATTACGATCGAAATTTAAAAATCTATATGTAACTAAAAAGAAGTCTAATAAATAGTTTATGCTTGCAATGCATTAGGAACACTAATATGCGGAATGCCGTAAAAAGTTTTGGGAAATACAATTCTTGTTGATAGACTGTTACAGAATTAGTTTGATACATAGTCAACCCTTACCATTATTTGCATAAATCAAAAATGCAAAATATTTCTAGTCCGATGAATTTTTTGTATAATTATTATTTTACGACCCTCAAATGATGAAATGGTATTAAATATTACTGACATTCCTTTTAACATCTGAAAACTCATAAATTACTAAAATATATCGAAATAATGAAGATATAAACAAACTTATGGCATTTATTGATGGAATAACTTATATATTTTCCTTTTCATGTTTGAATATCTTTAGTTTTGTAAATATCGTCTGCGCGTGTGGTTAATTTCAGATAATTTCCAGTCTAAATATCTGTACTTTTCTAAATATCGTCTGTTTATTAATTGCATTTTTCTTTCTTTTGTTTTTGGCAACTATTGCAATGTTATGTTTACTTTTGCTCCGTTATCACAAAGGGACTCCCCAAAGGTTAATGTGTGGGTGGACTAATGCACGACCGAGTCATTGGGCCTTTCTTTTTTACAGAAAAGACGGTCTTATCAGTCGTATACTTAGACACGTTGGAAAACTAAAACTTCGTATTTCCACAACTGGAAGAGCTTCAGTCACATGTCTTTTTGAAACAAGATTGTACACCACCTCATTGGGGTACCATCGTTCGGACCAAGGACCAAGGAAGGGGTCAATTACGGGGTACTTAAGCAATTAGCCTTTATCCCTACATCATCAATTATTATATTATCGTCAAAAGAGGGGTTCCGCAAAAAGGTAAAATTTAGTGCCAAAAATTTGGGAAAATCCAAATAAGAATCCTGCCTTCGCAGTGAAAAAAAAAGTAAAAACACTGAAGGACTTAATTTAGTAGATTTTATGTCGAAATAAGGGCCAGAATCAATTTAGAAGGGTTACATCATGAATTTTTTAAGCATCTATTTTTCCTTGATCGATGGTCTTCATTATAATTTAAGGTGTTAACAGCGCGTGACTGGAAGTGTTTGCGAACTTCTTTCGCGCTCACTTCGGGTCTAGGAGAAACAGGGGAAGCGGGAACTCGTTAGGCGAGTTGTAAGATTAAAGAGACAGGGCCGAACTGCCTCTGAGGAGAAACATTTTAAAAAATTTAAATAGTTACGATTAACGTTAGGTGTTATGAATTTTGAATAATAGTATCATAGAGAAATTAAAATAATAGCTTAGTACCATCGTTCGTAGTTCTTTGAATGACCTTTTTACGGGAAAATGGATTGGGCGAGGAGGTTCAATTCCTTGGCCACCCAGATCACCTGAGATAACGCCGCTGGACTTTTTCCTTTGGGGATTTGTAAAGGACAACGTTTACAGGAGGAGAGTGTCGAACATGGGTGACCTAAAAGCCAGAATTACAACCGCAATAGCTTCTGTGGATACCGACATGCTTGCCGGTACCTGGCGTGAAATGGAATATCGACTTGATATTCTCCGTGCGACCAAGGGGGCACACGTGGAAGTTCATTGACAAGGGTTATGAAACGTTTTGAGTCTATCTAACCATTTATGTTATTAAATTTAATCTATCTTTATTATTTTATGAGTTATTAAACATCAAAATGGGTCCGGAACTTTATAAACACCCTGTGTTTTAAAAATATTTTCGGTATACTAAACGTAACAAAATTATAAATTAAAGAAAGTTAAGCATTAGTAAGTCACAAAGGAATATCATTAAAAGATAATAAACAGAGGAGCGATCTTCTCTAGGAAAGGAAAAATTTGATTTTCTGGCACTATAAAAACTCATGAAAATCGCAAACTTTAAAATTAAATGTGTTGCTCAGTTTTTGTTGTACAAGGGTAAAAAATTTCGTGCTTTTATCTATAGAATGAGTATAAAATTTTATTAAATATAACTTACAGCAACCAAGGGGTAGTATAAAAATTTAAATTTTCTCACGTTTTATAAAACTGGGTTTTTTAAATTTTGGAATACCCTTATATGAATATCTTCCTCAAACATAAAGATTTTTTGTTTAAAGATATAAGTCTACGACAAAAGATTGGAAAATAAAGACAACATAAGATGTTCTAATGGATATGAAACATAACAGGAAGTATAATAATTGAGCATGCTTATAACGCCTGAATGGAAAGTTGTTTAGAAATGAATGGAAAGGTGCATTATTTACAGTTCGTGGAAGAGGAACTATGTCTGATATATTTAAAGCCTTTTTTTAAATTAAATAAGTGCACAACTATCTAATTAAATTGAGGTGAAATAATATCATAAAAATTATAATCGCCCTTGGTCTTTGACTTTGCCATTTTAAATAGCTCGTTTCAAAGATGATATCTTAAGTTCAGTATCTAAGATTTCTAAGAGACTAATTTTAACTATTAGACCGATTAAGCTTGCTTAGCTTAAAACTGTTTCATGTGTTAAACTAAAATTTACGTAACGAGATTAGCGTGCTTAACCTTTTGATCTTTATATTTTAGAAATATAATTTTTTAATTTCTTAAACTTCGAATATAAACATTTCATTGATCGACTCGCTGGATCTATATCTTCTTCGGATAAGGTAGAAAATAGAATAGTGATAAGCGACTTATTCATTCAGTGAGCCTGATGACGAACTATTTTATACACTTTCAATATTTTTGTAAGAAATATCATTAGTAAATTTCATAGAAATTATTAATAAACTTGCGATCAAGAAAATATCTGAAAGATTTCAGATTTTAACGATAATCTAATATAATTAAGGTTATTTACGTTTCCGCTGGGCTCGCAGTCTACTCTTCCATTCACTTCAATTAATTTTTTTTTTAGTCCAAAGGGGCTTTGTTCCGGAAGGACTTATGTTTTTGTTTTGCGATTTTGCGTCGGAAACATTAAAAGCCTGAATCGCTTTTCAAACTGTTACCACCAAATCTTGCAGCCCTGTATTATATTTAAAGAAATTAAATAATGAAGCATCTGCATAAATGTATGCATATTTCTCCAAATGTGATAAAACAACGGTACCTAGAGCCATCCAATTTTGAATAACCTACGTTTCCACCCGAATATGCGCATCTGGAAGCCCAAATTTATAATTTGGAATTCGTTTTATTATCTATTTCATGTTTTGCAAAACTTTAACGAATTTTTGATGAACAAACTCAAACGATTTAAAAGCGAGCAATGGCAACACTCTACGACGGAAAAAAAAACATTCTTATCTAAAGCGCGCGGAAATGTGTATCAGAAATTCTAAAGATATACTCATTTAAAAATTATTTTGCGATATTGCTGTTGAACTGAATTTTATGATTTAAGTGCGAAGAACATGATATTTAATAAAGGTAGCACATAAAACGCTAAAAAACGCCCCTTTGGACGTAATTTAAAATCTGAAACCTTTCAGTTTTTATTATTATTATTAGTAGTAGTATTTGCTTTTGAATTTTATTTTTCTTTTTAGCAACAGTTAAGCACTGTTTTCTTCGCTCTTACGCCACATAGAAATCAACAGAAAAATCATAAAAATATTAATAGCAGCATATGTTTAAAATTCCGGATGCAGTGCTGAGTGTTAGCCTGCATTTCTCCATTTTTTCCAGTTTTTCTCAGTTCTTTACATCTATGTTCAGTTTTCTTATTAAGATGGCGTACAAAACTTCTTTTTGTACTGTAATTATTAACATTTCGTGATTTAACTTTATATATTAAATGCTTACTTTCTCCGCACTTGCGCCATATAAAATTCAGTTTAATAGTAAAACCACAAAATATTTAAAAAAAGCATACCTTTAGAATTCTGGGCAGATAGTCTCTCGTTCTGGAGATGAAAAAAGCTTACGCTGTACAATGTTTGCTTTCAAATTGTTGAGTTTGTTAATAAAAAATTTATCAAAGTTTTACAAAATAAGAAATAAATAATAAATAAAATACTTATTAAAAAAGAAAATCCGAAAGGTTTCAGATTTAAATTATGTCCAAAGGGGCGCTTTTTTAACATTTTGTGTGTTACCTTTATTTATTAAATTTCGTGTTTTTCACATTTAAACCATAAAATTCAGTTCAAGAGCAATATCGCAAAATAACTTTAAAATGAGTCTATCTTTAAAATTTCCAATACACAGTTCCGCGCGCTGGAGATAAAAAAATTATTTTTTTCCCCGTAGAATGCTGGCCTTGCTTGCTTTTAAATCATTTGAGTTTGTTCCTCAAAAATTCGTTAATGTTTTACAAAATATGAAATAGATAATCAAAGAAATTCCAAATTTGGGCTTCCAGATGCGCATATTCGGGTGGAAACGTACGTTATTCAAAATTGGATGGCTCTAGGTACCGTTGTTTATCACATTTGGAGAAATATACATACATTATGCAGATTCTTCATTTTAAAATTTCTTTAAATATAATACAGAGCTGCAATATTTGGTGGCAACAGTTTGAAAAGTGATTCAGACTTTTAATGTTTCCAACGCAAAATCGCAAAACTAAAACAATAGTCCTTTAGGGACAAAGCTCCTTTGGGCTAAAAATGTATAACATCATTCTATGAAAATATTAAATATTTTTAATAATGCATTAAATGTATTTTTATTATTTAAATCAATGTGATTCAAAAGTAAGAAACGATTATCCTAAGAACTGCATCGATAGCTTTCAGATAACTAGCTGAGTTTGTTAATTCACAGCAGACAGATTCAATTTGAAATACAAATATCTTTCTGCCGAATGGCAACAGGCTCAAATGAAAAAATGAAACGACACCTTTATAATGATTCCTATGCCATTTTTTTTTAGATCCTTCTCCTCCAAGCACCCTAAAGAATGCAGTCATGATTGGATGTACCTTGCATTCATATAAGAGTCAATGAACATGCTAAAAATATACTCTTCTTTGACAAAATATACCCTTCTTTGACAATATATTTGCATAAAATCTTAAATAGTATATGTTCTCTCTAAATAAAAAACTTAACTTAAAATCATCAGAACAAATTTTTCGGTATTTGAGAAAGATAAGAATAAAATAGTACCATAGATATCTATGAACAATAGATAAGCACATGGCTGATAATGTAACAATTGTAAAACTGAAACTTAGCACAAAATAGAACAAAAAATTTATATTCCATCTCAAATCAGCCAGAATTTGACACATCAACGTCTGAAAGAAATAAATATTAAATATAATTCAAGATAAGTAAAACCCGGCGTTAAATGTCTTTAGGTGACCGATATTACTATTACGTTAGCCATATTTCTGAATCATACAATGAAGAATATAATAAAGCCAAAAATTTTAATTAAAAGCCCTAAATTCCTAATTTCGCATTAAAATAGTCAATTGTTCCTTAATATTACCCCAGCCTTGTGACTAAAAAACACAAGATATACGTGTTGGAAATTTGACTTAAAATTATGATGCAAATAAATTTACCGTAGAATGAAACATAATGTAACATAAAATGGCGAAACTGAAATATATTAGTTATACATAAAAATCTATTCAGCCGAAAGATTAAAGAAATAAGAGTATAATAAATACAATCAAAATGGCAAAATTTTCTAAATCTGCAATAATCTAGAAACTTGAAGCAAAATTGTAATACTGTAGACAAATAAAGGCATATTAGAAGTACAAAATTAGTAATAAATAAATATAAAATCCAAATTTAATTAACCGTAAATATTACAATCTGCGAAAGGAAATTAATTAAGAATAAGCTATAAATTTTCGAAGCACTTGGATTAGCAATTAGAGTAAAGTGGTTTAAAAACTGCAAATTATTTAAAAAACTTTAGGAATTTAACTATTTATTTTGTTTAACTATCTAACAGAGAATTAAATTAATCTAATTACATACAAATATGCATTAGAAATTAAAGAAATAACATTTTTCTTTTAAATTTTAAGGTAACATCATTTAATTATACTGCAATAAAGAGAGCCAGTATGCCTTGTTTTTCGATATTTTATCATTCTTTGAAGAGGGCCCAATAGTTAAGAAGTAGCTGGACACTGATAGTTTGGTCTGAGGTTCAAATCCCGCTAACGGGTTGGCTGCATGGGCATCTTCGGGGTTTTTCCCATTTGTAACATGTATAAGAGCCAGTTTTCCTTGAAAAATCCTCCACGAAGGCGTCCCTTCTCTTAGGCTGATAGCCTCGAGGCTTTGCCGTAATCACATAAACCAAACTAAACCATTTCTAAGTGAAAGTAAGATAGTTAATAAACCATTTACAATCTTCGCTGTTGCTACTTCGTTGTTATTTATAAATATTGTAGAAATTATTTATAATTCTCAAATACCTTTGCAAAGAAACAAAGAAATGAAATCATAAACTGTAATAACAACCGAGCAGTATTAGGACCTTCTTACTACTGAATATCAAAACAGAATGATAAAAGTTTAAAATAAGCTTAGTTTTTGGAAAATAAGCTTTACAAACTTATTTTAAAAGATTAAAGTCATAAAAATGATTATAATTGAAACCTGTAGTTAAGAAAATCGAATAATTAACTTTATTAAACAATATTAACAAATGAATTTACTAACTAAAACTTCACTAAGCAATTATTAACAATAATACAAATCTTTTTGGGATCAGAGTGACGTTTACTAATGCGATAAAACGTGGGTAAAATTTAGAAGTATAATCTTACCTTTTGAAAATAAACTATCGTATAGGTATCCAAACGTTGTTTCTAAAAGCCTGAAATGTTTGTAAGGGAAAGCAACAGTGACTAAATGCTATTAAAAGCTGGAATACAGACTGCTGAAGGAGTTCACATTCTTTAGTACTTTTGTTGTTTGACAAACTGGTGCGATGAGTAAGAGCTTTAGGCCGTTGGCTGGCACTGACGATTGTGTTGAATGTCCTTTATCTCCATGTCCTGCAACAGACCACAAAAGAATTTCTGAAACTAAACGGGAAACTATTCAGCATCTACAAATAAAGAAGCAATTCTGATTTCCCAAACAATTCAAGCATGGGTGAACAAGCAACTTTCATTATAATATAATACACTAGGTTTGAAGAAGCTTCCTCCAATCAGGAAGTATTAAAAACTGTTCAACTTAGAACCTTCTAATACAATCTGGCGAGAAATGTTCACGTAAAGTTAAGAAATATCAATAACTGAGGTGTAAGAATTTACAACTATGAATATACAGATATGTGTAACAAAAAAAAGGGCCTGTGTCAATTTAAATCCTAATTACGGAAAATAAAAGCATTTATGTGTATTTGGTCAATCTGTGTATTTATTCTGTACAGCATTTGTGATTTAGATTCACTTGATTATTACTTGTATTGTATGTATTCTTTTTCTGCAACTTGTACTTTATTACCCGTTAGTGGCAAAATATAATTTGTGCTTGTTTGTTTGTACGCTTGACACCAGCTTAACAGTTTTCTGCATTTTCATTTCTTTTTTGTGATGCAGTTAATCTGATTTTTAGGAGGGGGGGAAACAGTCTGAAGGCTTTCAGATTTTATATTACGCCCAAAGGGACATTTTTTAACATTTTGTGTGTTACGTTTACTTATTAAGTATGATGTTCTTCGTACTTAAAATATAAAATTCAGTTCATCAGCAATATAAGAAAATAACTTAAAACGAGCATATCTTTAGAATTTCGGATACATATTCTCGCGCGCTGGAGACAAAAATTCCTTTTTTTTTTTTCGTACAGTATTGCCATTGCTCACCTTGAAATCGTAGAGTTGTTAATGATAAATCCATTAAAGTTTTACAAAATATGATATAGATAATAGAACAAATTCAGAATTTGGGCTTTCAGATGACCATAATCGAGGGAAGGACTACGTTATTCAAAATTTGACGGCTTAAGTCACCATTGTTTTTTCATAGTGCGAGAAATATGTATACCTTCATGTAGATTCTTCCTTATTTAATTTCTTTAAATATAACGCAGGGCTCTAGTATTTGGTGGCAACAATTTGAAAAGTGAAAAGCCACTTATAGTGAACCAAAATGTACCGAAAATGTAATAAATTTTTTTTCACAATCCTCTTTTGAAACATATCTTAATAATAACCCATTGACAACATACATAACTTTTTACATTTACGAAGAATCCTTTCTGCGTTAAAATATCATTATTAATGCTCTGATATTCCTCACAAAGTAATTTGCAATACCGAAATATTAAATAAAATTATGCAAGTGTGTTTTCAGAATACATGCTAAAGGCTTTATTCATTTATCTGATTAAAATTTAATTGATGCTAATAATAGATTTCACAGCATAGTAAATTGAAACAAATTCCACTTCTTTAATTTTTGTTTTTCAATTAGTGTTGGGAATAAGTAATAGAATTTTGTAAGCTTTTATAGTGACTATTATGAAAGCATTATTATGGGCCATCAGCATTATTATTTCGCATAAATTACTCCTAAAACAGTAAAAATATTTTAAAATGGTACTTATGCGTATATTTTAGTGTAATAGCGTGAATTCTTTTATTAGTCCAAAGGGATTTAGTCCCGAAGGACTATTACTTTCGTTTTGCGATTTTGCGTCGGAAACACAAAAACGGCGTATCACTTTTCAAATTGTTGCCACTAAATGTTATCGCTCTGCATTAAATTTTAAAAAATGAAAAATCTGCATAAATGTATGCATGTTTCTCGCATTGTGATAAAACCTAGAGCCATCGAATTTTGAATGACGTAATCCTACTGCAAATATGGGCATCTGGAAGCCCTAATTTTGAATTTGAAATTTGCTTTATTATCGATTTTATGTTTTGTAACATTTCAACGAATTTCTGATTAACAAACTAAATGATTTCAAAGCGAGCAATGGCAACACTGTACGAAAAAAAAAAAAGACATTTTTATCTCCAGCGCACGAGACTTACGGAAATTCTAAAGATATGTTCATTTTAAAATGATTTTGCGATATTGATTTTGAACTGAGTTTTATGGTTTGAGTACGTAGTACATGATATTTAATAAAAAAAGGTAGCACACGAAACGCTAAAAAAGCACGCCTTTGGACGTAATTTAAAATCTGAAATCTTTCAGATTTTTTTTTTATTTGTCCCCATATAAATTACATAATGGTGAAGCATAAACATGTTTGTACTCCTTTGCAATCAAAGTTGTTTTTAAATATGTTTTAGAAATTCTCGGTTTTTTTAAAAGTATATACTCTGATGCTAATTTATCTTAATGCAGCATTTTATAGTTTATTTTATACAATACAATTTAGAAGTATAAATAATTTATAGTATTTTATATGGTAGCACCAATAATAAGCTGGAAAGTGTATGAATTATGTCACAAATTAAGTGAATTAATAAACTAAGTAATGATACAAAATGTTATTTTTGATACGAATAAAATAAATCAACTTTCATAACGTTTTTCGTATATAGTTTGGTTAGATAATCCGCTGTTAGTTTTCAGCCATTTATTTGTATTTTGGTCAGCTTTACTTGCCTTTACAAGGGATACATTTCTATTGTGTCAAACTCTTCTGAATGTTGTAGTATGCATATTGTAGTTATTGTAAGGGCTTAAAAATTAGTCGAAAACTCCTTTCGAAAACATGGTTTTTATGTAGAAGAAGCCTTTGAAGAATTGCAAGCTGTAGGTAACCTTTCAAACAAGCTAGGTAATGTTTCAGTTGTAGTAAGTTATGAAAATTCGTTTATAGAACATGTGTCAAATCGAAACAATATTGAGATTGTGTATGTAAAAACTGATTACGAAAGTGCTGGGAGAACTGTAGAACCTGGTAGCAAAAGTCATATAGAAAAAAGTAATGATACATCGGGGCATCGATCGTGTCTAGAAAAGCACAGTAAATTCTAAGGAAAGAATAAAAAACATAAGTTTAAACTAATTTTTAAGATTGAGTGTATAAGTGTACTAATTTTTAATGTTGCACAGAAAAGTAATGATCAGGAAAGCTACGAGCAGTCTTAAGGAAATTGAGAATATAATTAAAAATCTGAGATAGAATAATTATTCTTAAGAGGTCAAACTTAAAATCAAGAACGCAATTATAAAAATCATTTATAAAAAATCTGATGTGTACACCACATGACTTCCTTGTAAGGAATTTCAAATTGTACGCAATTTTCCTGCATTTTATTTAAACATATTGAATTAACAGTTAACAAATTTTGAATTAAATCTACTATGCCGTTACCGCATAAACCACAATAGAATAAATGCACTCTTTAAAGTTCACTATCGGCACTACGTTCATTTAATTAATAAGCGTTAATATCATTCATTTTATAACTGAGAATGCGCAAACATTATAGCATTTGAAGAATTACCACAAGTTCTGTTCAAATACTATAATAAATCTAAAACGATGTATAAACGAAATTAAACAAATAAAAAAGAAACAGCTTTTCACAGACGATTCTGGTCTTTTTGTCTTTGATACCGATATTTCGTTTTCTATTCGTATTTATTTTATTTGTAAATGTTTATTTGTAAATTTTTGTCCCAAGTATTTATAAATCTTTTAAATTTAAATAAAACTTTTACGAGATTTCTATTTTTAATTATAGCAAAATATATTTACATTATATTTAAACCATACAAATATATATATATATAAAAGCAAGCGCGCTGAGCTCAGAGAAAATTCTCTGGAAATGGAAGACCTTTTCGCTGGGTAGGCGCACATATTCTTTAGTAATAAAATAACTCTGGGGTTTCAAAGATCCTTATCTATATCCGGGTAAAAATTCACATTCCTATTTGAAAAGCAACAAACATCGTTGTGAAGCGTAATGGTTTCAAGCAGTGTCCACTGAGCCTCCAGAGGGCATTGTGACACAATGCTGTAGTGGCTCAGTGGTCGCGCTCTGAAACCACGAAGTAAATGTATACAGAGGTTTTTTAATATATGCAGTTTAATTATATTTTTTATTTTTTATAATAGAAATAATGATGTGCAATGAATAACTTTTGACATCATTTAAAATTGCTTATATTAATAAAAAGGAAGTTATTTTGTCTCTTGAAAACGAATTTTAAAAGGCATCCAATTTGAAGTACTAAGACCTAAAATATGTATGATTCTGTAGTAATTTTATGTTATTTAGAGGTAAAAGATCAGTAATGAATCGTAATAATCGGTTTTTACTCAAAAATTTCGGAAAGAAGAGGAGAAAAATATTAGGAAATTGGTGGTTTCAGGGCGCGACCACCGCGCGTCAAAATGGGTTAACGGGAAAAGCATTAAAGATTTACTTATATGGTGTCACTGCGTAGAGTGAAAAACTCAATCAATATTTAAAACTTATCATTAACTGATTCCAGCTTCCATTTTTACTGCATTTTTATCGCGCCTATCGCACAACTTCAACAGCAGACATTCAAATTCTAGCGGGGATGCCATCATTAGATCTCAGAGCTCCGCGGGAGCTCTGAGATCTACTGAACTTTGATTGCAAACTGAACTTTGATTGCAAAGGAGTACAAACATGTTTATGCTTCACCATTATGTAATTTATATGGGGACAAATAAAAAAAAATCTGAAAGATTTCAGATTTTAAATTACGTCCAAAGGCGTGCTTTTTTAGTATTTTAAGGCTTTAGTATTTTCAGTATTTTAAGGCTAACATAAAGTCGAACGCTATGGGGCACGGAACATAATGTAAAAGACTTTGAGCAACATCCGACGCAATTAAGTCTCTATACAGAAATTAACATGGATTCAAGTTATATAACTTCAACTCCGAAAGCGCTCCGTACACGTGGCTCGAAAGCAGACAATTGTACGGGGAATGTTTCCTGTTTTATTAGTAATAACAGCTACTAAATTCACTTAGAAGAGCAGCCTGAGCAGTCAACAACACAAACTTTCAATCAGAGCTATTGGCTCTTGAAGCACTAATAAGCTATGCCAAAGATTGTCAAGTTCATGTAAACATTCGTAGCGACTTGGCTTCAAGCTTAGAATACGTGTAGGACAAGTTCGTCTGCATTGGTTTCCGCCCGCACTGAAATACTGGGCTTGGTTAGGTTCGGTTTATTTAATTATGTCAAAGCATTCGAGGGCTATCTGCCTCAGGAGAGGGATGTCTTCGTGGAGAAAATTTTAAGGGAAACTGTCTTGTATGCCCATTACGCATGAGGAACAAACGAACATGCACGAAGCCTCCATGAAAGAACATCCATAAAAACGAACTTTAAAGCAGTTACTACCATTTTTAAAGGCAAAATATTATATTCCTACTGATATTTTACCGCAGAGGTTCTTTTTTTGCGAGGCAATTTTCACAAAGGCATATTTTAAAATTGAGTTTAAAGCAAAAAATATCACAGTCTGTTTATAGAAATCTCTAGAACTTAAAATACAACAAAAAGAAAAATTATGCAAATGGTGACGTAGCTTGTTAAAAGTTATGAACTGTTTGTCAGAGCTTGACTGACTTGAAAATTCGGCGACATTTATTAAGGTGGTTGCGTTTAATATGTTAGTACCGATCAAGGAAGCATTCGCACGAAGTTTTGTCTTGAAAACATTGCAGTCAATTCTCTGAATCAAAATATTTATAACCAAATGATAAAGTCTTAATCAAATTGAGTCTAAAATATTAAATTTTTCATGCTATATTTATGCTACATTCTGTATGTACACTGAGAAAAAGGAATAGGACAGTTCCATATTTCACGTTCTACTGGGCCGATTGATGAAATTCAGCTTGCGTTTTTCATGTCTGGAAAGCGCGACCTAGGATATATGTATTAGATTTATAAATAGCATTGTTCTAATATAGGTACTTTGAAACAAAATCGGACCTTTTCGGAAATGACATGTCAATTGTTTTCCATATTTCGATTCTACGACACAAATTATGCCAAACTGCCAAGTTTTGTAAAAGTAGCTTTTAAAAAATTAATTCTCAAAATTTTAGTTCCTCAGTGGTAATTGAATTCGAAAAATATTTGAAAGTATGAATGATGACTTTTTTCCAGCTCGTCTACAACGAAAAAAAGGAAACGAAAACAGACTGCTATAAATTAAAAAGTTCGCCAAGTTCTTGGTGCAAACTGAAAGAAATGCGCCAAGATAAATTTTTGAATCTCTCCGTAAATTTCGCACCAAATTTTACAAAATTTAATATTTAGGCATAACCTGGGTCGTAGAATCGAAATATGAAAAAAAAATTGGCATGTCCTTTGCGAAAACGCCCGATTTTGTGTTAAAATACCTACATGAGATATTACATATAGTCAATATAAGTCCTAAGTCCCGCTTTTGAGACATAAAAAATGCAATTTAAGTTTTGTCAGTCTGCCCAGTAGAACGGGAAATACAGAACTGTGCTTTTTTTTTTTTTTCAGTGTACTTTTCATTAAATGCACACTGTTGTCAATATTTTACATATTTTTCATTTTCGTAAACTAACAATTCTTTTTTACTTGCTGTCAAATTTACTGCCAAATTCTGAAAATTAATTAGAAAGATTAAATTAGAATTGTTATCCTAAACTGCGTCTTATTTGAAGGTATGAATGCATTGATTTGGTTTAGGTAATGTTTCAAATTTTGCAAACAGTCATTTGAAACTAATAAAACAAAAGAAGCTACACGAAGAAAAACACAAAATGATTCCTTCAAGTAATCCCCATTCGCCGTGATTCGAATTCATTTTGGACTACCGGTCAATGGTTTTACCGTTTGTTCGACGCTAACCTTGCAGTTCTAGAACTTACAATTCTATTTATTTTGCTAACGATATCCGGCGTAAAATAAATTTCTGTTTTAACCATTATTTACTTCACATTATCTATACAATACATTCAGTCCGCAGTCAGAGTACTTATTATCACGCAAAGTGTGTATTGTCTTTATCACGCTAAAATAACTACAGTGTGAGACATCTTTCTACAACAAAATTATTTCCAAAATTTCTTTCATTCTGATACAATGTTTCAGAGATTAAATTTTCCTCATTTTTGTTAGTTTTCCGGTACTTACGTATTAACGCAACCACCTTAATAGAAGTCGCATGTTTTCAGAATGTGCTAAACTCTGGCAACCATGCGCATAACCGTTCTTCCGGCAACCGTGCTCACAACAATCCTTCAATCAAGCAACGCCGTTTCGTATGCGTACGGTTTTTTTTTTTTTTTTTTTTGTTATTTTCCCAAAGGTTTTTATAAACAAATCTTAGTATTTTCCCCCTTAAACTTAGTTTTAAAATATGAGCTTGTGGAATTTGCCGGCAGTGGAAGAAACTGTGGCAAAATGTCTGCAAGAATGCAGCATTTTTCTGAAAATTTTCTGAAAGGAACAACGGGGAAATGCGCTTCCAGCCGCTGTTGCCGATGTTTGTGCGAAGTCCAGTCTCCGTAATTCTCTAATCCTTTTTTTTTCAAAGCGAAAAGAGATCGCTGTGTACTTCGGGAGAAGAATAGAATAAAAAAAATTACAGAAAGATTCGAAGAATAATTAATTTTATTTTTTTAATGTTTCACGTAATCCTTATTTAATAAATTAAAATTTGTATTCTATATTTATTAAGTGTGTATTTATTCTCTTCATATGTTGATAGTATTTACCAATTTAGGATAAACATCGACAGTTTGGGAATCTTTACCACCAGCTTGCCGCCGATAAATAACTTTTACCTTTTCATCTGTAAAGTATCGACAGAGTGCTCCAAGATGACTGCGTTAATACGTAAGTATTAGTTTTCCATTTCAAATTGCCTCGTGTTGACAGCCGAAGTATATATATCTTTGGCTTTTATCTATTCATTCATTATTTTATAATTTTGTCGCAAGACCTCGATCATTTTGTTGACGTTCTAAATTTTCAAAACAAAATTTTTGAAAATTTTTCATATTGACAAATAGGACTGTATCTCCAAATTTTATTTTTTTTTTACAATATGGTAACTTTTTCGCTATGGGATATTAGCAGCTAATTATATTACTACCATGAATTTATAGATGAGTAGATTCATAATATATATATATCTTTTTTTTTTCAGAAAAACTGAAAGTTCAAAGTTAGACCTCCATTAATAATTTAAAGCTACGATAAAGCCCTTGTGTGAGAGATCTCAATAAAAATACTGCAATTTAACTATATGTTTGATGTATCATAATCTTACAGGTTCCAGAAAATCTACCAGTTTTGTATCTGATCAAGAGGAACAGACAGGAGATGCATGCACTTTGAATAGGTTAAACTGCCTTGGTGAAACGGTGTTACACAGACTGATCGCCTGTTGTTCCATTGCTGCAACTGTCTAGAGCAGCAGTTCCTGGTATTCTACGAGTGCCGTACCGCAGTTTGTTGAATATACTTTCCACATAGACATTGAAATTAAGACTCAAATTACTTCATAACAAAAATTACAGTTGTAATACTTTAAAGACTGAGTACAGAATATTATATTCATTGGATACAAAATGCTAAATTCAGTTTATATATTCTATTCATTAACTACAATTTACATTGCCCATCACACATTACATTAAGGGCAATCTTTGTACATTACATCGTACTGGACACCGCGTTTATTATACATGATGCAAATAGTATTAATAACAATGCTATAGAGTACTCAATTAGGATTACTGTTGCGTTAATTAAGTCATGGATTACAAGTGCTACATACAGTGCGTGGCGAAATCCTATGCTATTCACTATATGCTTTTCCCATTACAATTTATGTGCGCCTACATTACAGTCAGTACTCCATTTCAGTACTGTCGTTTATATTAAATGATTGCAAGTACAGAATGCCTGCTGGTAAATTAACCAGCTATTCGGATAAAGAATAATTTAAGGCAGTATGCAACTGATCAGGTTACAAAGTATGTTAAAAAATTATTATACTAATATGGATAGTAAAATAAATTTAATTCATGACTTGAACAAAATGGCTTCTTAATTATTTGATGAATTATGTTGAAAATCTAAGAGCATATTAGAGGAAAGGTTTCATTAAATTTAAATTTGGGAAAAATTATTAAAACAGCATTGAGAAATTTATTGAAAGAGCATTAGTTATCAGGTCCAGTTTCGTACATTCGCTAGCATACTGATTAAAAATTGACTTCAATCAGTATGCTAGTGAATGGGCGCATAGTGACTGAATTGAGTCAATTTGACGCATCAAAATTGACTTCAGTCATTGGAAACGTTTGTATAAGAGACAATTCTAGACTTTCAATTTTCTTTCTCAATAAATTGAATTAATATTAAGTTATTTATGTTAAATGATTCCAATTAACGGATGCCATCAGGAAAACTAACCAGATTTTCAGTTAAAGAATAATTTGAGATTGTATGTAACTAATCATAGCACAAAATATGTCAAAAATTTATTATACTAATATGAATTGTAAAATAAAAAAGCATTTATTTCGTGTTTTAAGCAAAATTGATCCCTAACTGTTTGTTGAGATATGACGAAAAACTAAAAGGATATTAGAGGTGCTGTTTTGTTAATTCTAAGTTAACAGAAATTTATCGAAAGGGCATTAATTCGATAACAAAATTTCAGGTAGCTTTAGAACTACTGTTTTCGAAGAAATACTGAAAATATTCTTTCATCTTCAGAAAAGACAGAAATTATTGCACCTGACATGAGTGACATCAGACATAACTTTCTTTGATTGAAAATTAGATAAATAAGCATTTTTACTCTCATATGCAATTTCACGTTCGATAACGAATCGTGAGGTAACTACATTTGTAAGGAATTATGACATTCCTTTGTTCGCGATCTCGAGGTATAAATAGTTAATAGTGTCAGAAGAGCTGAATACTTTTGCTTTTTCATTAAGGAACATTTATTTCGGAAACCTCAGTCAAACGCCGCCAAAAGGTATAAAATTGGCAAGAAAGGACTAAGTGTCAGCCATTTTATCTATAGCCACTCTATCAAAGAATATATATTGTTGAAAAGGAAAGCTTCGCCAAGGCAAGAGTGGCTCTATCACACTATAGATGGAAACAGTTGCGCATGCGCGAAATCCTTGTTAAAGCAAATTCAACCTTAATACTATTTTGCGCATGCGTTGAATAGTTGTTGAACCGGTGTGGAAGGTCGAAGGCCACCTTTATCAGGAGTTCATACTTCTGTGACACCGTTTTTTCCCCTACGTAATCAAACGTAACTCGACGTAAATCAAATCAGTGATCCGCGCAAGTAGATTAATTAATCCATTATTTATTTTGAGTAAAAGAAATCTACGAAAATCTGAGTTTAAATTACCGCGAAAAGTTTTGTCAAAGAACGAATCCGATAAGTTCTTTGAATTTGCACCGTATTCCTCAATTTACTGTATACCTGGCTAATTGGCGACAAGAATTTGTCCCTCCTCGATATAGCGGTGCAGTAGTCTAACTGGTTTACATTACGTCTGTGGGAGCTTTCCTGCTTCATGTAAATATTCTTTGCTTCTACCATACGTTGTTTTTGGAAGTGTTCCTGCAGGAAGCTCCCGGCCTAAAACGTAAAACTGAAGTTACTTTTTAAAAAATCTTCATTAGTTAATGCAGGTCGTTTATAACATTTTATTTCCTTATTATTATTATTATTATTATTTAATTTTAAGTATTTTCGAAGTCTTCAATTTACTTCGTTTTACTTAGGTTGAATAATATTTCTTTCTTCTTAAATAAAGGATTCATGGCTATTCTAATTTGTGATTTTTTGGTAATTAAGCTAGAGGATTACTTGCTAAAGCGCTTTAATAATATGTTTAAAGTTATAATGTGCATAAATCAAAGATTATGAGATTAAATTTAGTTAATATGTTTAAGAAATTTACTTTTGTGTATGCTGTTAAATTAAGTTGCTAAAAGTATATTACACAGTCCAGTCACATTAATGTGACCATCTGTCAAAAGCCAGAATAACCACCTTTCGCAGAGCGGACTGCTGCGAGACGTGCAGGAAGAGAGTCACATAGGTCCCTGAAGGTGTTCTCTGGGATGTTGAGCCATGCCGACTCTAATGCCGTGGCCAGCTGCGCTAGATTACGCGGTTGAGGATCCATGGCGCGAACAACTCGATCGAGATGGTCTCACAGATGCTCGATTGGGTTTAAGTCAGGTGAGTTTGCTGACCAGGGGAGGACGGTAAACTCATCCTGGTGCTCTTCGAACCACGCACGTACACTGGCAGCTGTATGGCACCTCGCATTGTCCTGCTGGAAGATGCCATCATCCTGAGGAAAAACAATGCGCATGTAGGGGTGAACATGGTCCGCAAGGACAGATGCGTACTTGTATTGATCCATTGTGCCTTCCACAATGATCAGTGAACCTAGAGAATGCCAGGAAAACATTCCCCAGACCATAATGCTCCCGCCTCCAGCTTGGACCGTTCCGGCAATGGTTGCAGGGTGGTTCCTTTCAGAGGTTTCACGCCTTATACGCCAACGTCCATCTGTCCGATGGAGCATAAAACGCGATTCATCCGAAAACGCAACCTGTCGCCACTCAGTGGACGTCCAGCTGCTGTACTGGCGTGCAAATTCTAGCCTTCGCCGTCGATGAACAGCAGTCAGCATAGGTGCACGAACCAGGCGTCTGCTTCGGAGGCCCAGACGCAGCAATGTTCGCTGAATAGTACTTTGGGAGACACTTTTGGTAGCCCCTTGGTTCATTTTGGTGGTCAGTTGCTCAACGGTAGCCCGTCTATCTGCCCGAACGCATCTCCGCAACCGTCGTTCGCCTCTGTCATCTATGGCCCGTGGTGCACCACATTTGCCACGTCGCTGATTTTGGACAGTCCCATTTTGCCATGCACGGTACACTTTTACCACGGCGGCACGCGAACAGTTCACAAACTCAGCCGTTTCGGAAATGCTTCCACCCTTGGCCCGAAAGCCAATGATCATGCCCTTTTGGAAGTCGGATAAATCGCTTCGTTTCTGCATTACGCCAACGATTGAAATGTTTTCCGAAGCCCTCACACACCCTTTATATACGCTCAACTGCACTGTGCTGCCAGCTGCCTTCTGTGATTGGTTATTTAACTCTGACATGGAAAGTACGTGGTGGTCACATTAATGTGACTGGACTGTGTACTTTAGGATTGTAGCCTGTTAAGATCTTTTGTTATTAAATATACTAATTAAAAAGTTTAAAGGTAATTACAACGCGTAATTATGTCTATCCTAAAAGCATCAATTTAAATTGAAAAATGAATAGCAGAAGACTATTCCATGTGGAAATTTAAAACAGAACAACTTTTAGTAAAAAAAGTTTTAGATACTGTTATGTTTGAAACAAAAAAACTGAAACAATCTGGCATACGATTACTTCGTTAAAAAATCTGATGTATACACCACATGTACCTTGTACGGAATATTAAATTATACGCAATTTTCATGCATTTCATTTACACTTATTGGATGAATTAAATATACTTCGTCCATAGTGTATGAACCACAATGGAATAAATGCACTCTTTAGATTTAGAATTCACTACATTTGTTGTTGTTGCAACACTCTGACATTACGTTCACTTAAGAGAGTTACACTTCATTCGTTTTATAACTCAGAATGCACAAAAATTATGTATATCATCTGAAGAATTAGCTAATCGTTGCCACATGTTGTATTCAAATACTATAATTAATCTAAAACGATGTACAAAAGAAATTAAAAAAAAAAACAGTTTTTCACAGACGATTCAATATTTCTCAATCAATTAATTCAGTTCTCACTTCGAGACAAGGCAAAAATGCATTAAAAAACTCAAAATATCTATATTAAAAATTACGAAGTAAATCTTGAACACTTATTTCCTCGAATAAATTCCAGAATGGATTAAGCATGATTTAATTCGCAATAATAAAAGAGGGCGTTATCTTTGCTGTTGCGAAGCTTAGTATCTCTAGATTAGCAACAAATCCACTATTCTCCTAAGTTTCAAGCGTAAACAAATATGGCTGCGATATGGTAAAATAATTAGGCTAAGCTGCACTTAAACAACTTTTAAATTGTTGATAATTCTACAAATCTTGCATGCAGATTTACTAAAGGCATAAAAACCTTAACCGGAAGATAAGAATAACATAATTCAATCAGTTTTAAAAGGAAAAAAATGCACAATTTACAAACATATAAAAATAAAGAAACTGAGTTCACTGAGCCGAGTAACAGAGTGGATGTAATATTCTCTAACAGTAACAGTAACAGAGTGGACGTAAAAATAATAATAATAATAATATATATATATATATATATAAATACTTTTAGGTCGGCCGATTGCAACCAAAATAGGGGGGTGCACATCTGCATGTTATACCAGTCCTATATACAAATTTCAACGTTCTGAGGCTATTTGTTTTTGAGTTATACGAGAGACATACGTACGTACGCACAGACGCCACAAAAAATCTCTTCAGAATCCATTTTAAATCAATTTTGTAATTTTTTTGGGGGAAAAGTGTACTTTATTTTGTTCTTACGTACAGATGTCCCGCAAGCAATCGTTAAATTGCATTCGATAGCTGTCAAAATGGATATTTTCGTTGAAATATGATACCAGAAATTTTTCGCAATTACAGCACTTCCTTTTTACTTCGTACACGGAAGTAAAAAGAATCGAAAAGCTAAAGCTTTAATTTGCTTAAATATTCTTATTCACAAATAATCCTTATTTTACACAGTAAATCTTTCAAGGAACTCTGACAAAAGTTAAGAACGCGCAAATTTCATAAACTGAAATTTCGTCACGAAAGCTTAAAGTTAACAAATGAACAGTTTATTTTTAGAAAATTATATTCTGTTACATGTAATGAAAGATTTAAAATGCAGCGATCTTTAAGGCAGTATTAGAATCGGTTGAAAAGTTGAGTAGTTTAGGTGAAGAAGTTAAAGAAAATAACTTGATAACAATTTCACTACGTTCTTTGCCAAATTCTTGCAGCTGGTTTAACAACTGCTATAGACAGTAAATCGGAAAGTAAATTGTTATTAGAATATGTTAAAAATAAATTAATAGACAAATACTGTATACATACTTAAACTACACAAGGTCAAACGTATGATACAATTTCCTGAAAAAGCAAAGGCAACGAAAACTTAAAGTATAACATTATACGACATTGTATTTATTGTAATAGAAATAATCAAGTAAGGAGTCAGTGCTTCTATTTAAAACGCAACGCTGGGATTTCCTCAAAAACAGTTGTAAATTAAAGTGTTGCGAAAATATTCGCAAAAATAATGCATGTTAAAAATAGCAATCCCGCAAAATGTAGGAAACATAAAATAAAATCAAGGTAAAGCCAAAATAAATATTGTTACGAAATCCCAGCTGCGGTTGTATAGCTTCTCAGCAAAGCGATTTTATGGTTGCCAGAAAGTGATAGGGAAGGGCGAGGTTACCAGATTTGACGCGAAATCGTCCATTTAGCGACAAAACTGGCAATATGCGATAGACGGAGTGAGAATATTCAACGCATTCTTAGCGGTTTTCCTCGAGAATGTTTTCGACGGTAGCTTAAAGCTATATATAACCTGACTGTACGCGCAAAAGTGTGTCTTGAGAAGTATGTTGAGTTCAGCAATAGTGCTTTGAGTTCAGATTAGCTTGGAAGCGACCGAATGGGTCGGGAGCAATGCTTTAGTGCTTTGCTGGGAAGCTGTCTTCACCTGTGTAGCCTGAAGGCTGTGTTGCTGATTGTTTCAGAGCATTTATCGTATTTTTTTGACGATTATAAACATGTCTTTGAAACTCTCCTGTGTAATACTGGCGAATAAATTGTGTTTTGATTCTTCATCAATTGTTATCGTCAATAACTCCAAATCTACGAAACCGTAAACCGCAACAATAACTTTAGAAAGCGTACAAGATGGATTTAATTGCAAGTAATTTTTTACCTACTCACGTACATAGGTACGGACGGACGTCACGAAGAAAATCTCTTCCGAATCCATTTTAAATCAATTTTTCAATTCCTTTTGGAAAAAAAGAGTTTTTTATCCTGTCCGTATATGCAGATTTGACTCAAAAACATGGTTTAAATGGGTTGGAGAGCCGTCAAAATGGATATTTTCGTTGAAATACGATACCCGAAATTTTTCGCGATTACACTACTTCCTTTTCTTCGTACAAGCAAGTAAAAAAATCTAAAATCCAATTTTAAAAATATCGCTTTGAACTAGACATCCCCATCTTTGGGATCATATATGTTCTAAATCTCATAGCTCTAACTGTCATTGCTCTAAACGACGAACTCACATACTTACGTATTCTTCATTTTACAATACAGATAATAAACCGAACAAAATTAACGATTTCGAAACACTATAAAGCTGATGGCGAGAAATATAATTTCACCAAAAAAAAGAAATTACTTAAAAATGAAACTGTTAAAACTTTCTCAGCTCATTCTTCTACTGATAATAAAGAATAATAGGGCATCAAGAAAAAGGATTTTTTGCGTATGAAGTGTTGGAATAAAGACACAGATAAATGTCGTGAATGGATTCGCGTTCTTTGTTTATACAAAGTAAATTTCTATAGTTAGTTTGCTTCGAAATGCACCTAGGATTAAGAATATCTTAATTAAGGATTCCTTTCTTAGAATACGAGATTGTAGGAAATTTTCATTAGCAATGGCTTCTGCTTGGATTGGTAGCTTTTAGTACTCAGCTCACAACATATAAATAACTAAAATTAATTAAGTCGTTTGAGCACATAAACAGTCACATACGACTAACTGAATATTGTTGCGCAGGATTATGTATTAATGACTTCATTGTTCATTATAGTGTAATAAAGCGACAATGATCTATTGCATTAATTCCAATAAATTTGTATTCATGCTTTCCCAACTGATTAGCTCTCGGAAAGCGTGTTATTAACATTTCCATGTAAACACCCTTATTTGGATTAAAGAGTTAATTATTAATTAATTCCTCTCCTGCAATTAAATTATATAGGATAAATAAATGAAAGAAATGTGCAAATGCATTACAGACAAGTGCAACAGCTTTAGGTAAAGGCTAGGTGAAGGATCATACTGAGGTAAAGCTGGTAGAATGTTTTCCATTTGTAATTACCTTAAATTGAATTTTGTGATCACACGATCTTGTGAGATGAAAACTATTAACAAGAGCATAGGATTGTTCATCGAATGAAATTTCAGACATAAATTAAAGATCTTTTTTCTACCCGAATGGCAATACTTTTAAAATTACTTATCTGCCAAATGATACGAGAAGTAAATGAAAGGCAATATACTCATTTTATAACAGAAAGCTGGCTAATTTCGTAAAGCAAAACACACTAAGGCTATTTCACTAAAGGAAGGCATGACTTCGTGTAGGATTTTCTAAGAGCAACTGGTTCGTATTCATATTACATTTGGGCTAATCCTGTAAGGTACGTTCTCCCTCCTTTCCGCAGACCTTCGTGGTATAATTGAAAGCATACTTGACACTTATTCGAGAGGCCCAGGTTTCGATTCCTGCACATTTTTCTCGTTTCTTGCTTCAAAATAACCGAATGAGTCTACAAACGTATAAATAGGAGCTTACAGCCAGCCCGTTACCAGAAGTTCTAACAGTGGAAAGAAAATGGTTAATTACAGTGTTAAACTATTGTTCATGACATGTACATGAGAAGAATAAATGGGACAGTTCTACATCTCCCGTTCTAGTCGGCCGATTGACGAAATTCGGCTTGCGTTTTTCACGTCTCGAAAGTGCGACTTAGGATATATATTAGATTTGTCAGGACTGAGTGTTCGGTGCATATTCTTGGAAAACATCTTCGTAACAGCCTGATCTTGAACCTGGATAAAGTCCTGATCTTGAGCAGGGAGCTGAATGCAGCTATGTTCTGTGATAGACTACTGTGATTGAGTTGGCGAATAACTGCACTTGAAGGGGATTTAAAATCCTCTTTTATTAACTCACTATTATTTACAAACCACTTCCCAACTCGGGAGGGATACAGAAAGTAAAAGACCACACTTGGGTCTAAAATGAACAATCAGATAAATTTAAACTAAAACTAAATAGAAAATAAATAGTCGTTGCTCACAGAGCTTATAACGCGAAGTTGGCCTCTAACTAAATGGTGCGTAGCAAGATTTACCAATACTGACGCACTTGGATTTATTTCAATAAGCAATCACATAAAAGCACTATGGCTTAGAATTTAAATGCTAGCTAGTCAGGCGAACGTCGAATAGAGTAACCATGATCTGAGACTAAAAGCTCTCTCACACTGAGAGGTTTCTACCTCTTGCTTAAATAGTCGTTGGCTCCACTTCAAATTAACATAAGCTGAAAACGCGCGCTTCTTCTAACGGGAAGTTAAAAATGAGAAGGGATAGAAAGATTTAAATTAAAATGAAACTTTGTTAGTTTAACTAAAACCTTACAGATTTATATATAACATTGTTCTAATACAGGTATTTTGACACAAAATCGGACATTTTCTGAAATGACATGCCAATTTCTTTCCATATTTCGATTTTACGATTCAAATTATGCCAAACTGCCTAGTTTTCTAAAAATCTCCCGAGTAATTTTTAAAAAAATAGCTCTCAAAATTTCAGCTCCTGTTAATTCAATTTGATGTATATTTATTAGCATCTCTTTTTTTAGTAAACTTATTTGATACTTTCTTTCACATTTCGAAATTTAGGTTTATTCCAAATAAAATCCGACTATTTTTTAAGATTCAATTTTAAAATTTGTACTATAAAATAATTTTTATAAATTTTCCGAAAAAATTTTGGATTATAGCGTATAAAAATTTTGCCAGCATCTTAAAGTAGGTGTATTTCTAAGCATACCTGCAAAAAATTGGAATTTTCATTCAAAATTTTCTAAGAACGCTTGACGCGCTTTGAAATTTGGTGTATTTATTATAAGCGATAATAACGAAAATATGGCTTACGCACTTTGTTAAAATTATTTGAAATTATGCACAATGACTTTTTTTCCGCTCATGGACAATGGAGAAAAAAGAAAGGGAAATAGGTTACCATATTAAAAAGTTCGCCAACTGAAATATTCTTGGCGCAAACTGAAAAAAATATGCCAAAATAAATTTTTAAATTTCTCCATAAATTTCTCACCAAAAATTACAAAATTTAATATCCAGGCATAATTCGAGCCGTAGAATCGAAATATGGGAAAAAATGGTATGTTATTTCAGAAAAAGGCCAATTTAGCATCAAAATAGCTATGTTAGAACAAAGCTGCATATAAATATAATACCATATCCTAAGTCGCGCTTTCGAGACATGAAGAAACACAATTTGAATTTCGTCAATCGGCCCACTAAACTCTAAGATAAGAATTGTCCCCCCCCCTTTTCTTTTTTTTTGGCGTAGTGTACTTTATGAAACTAAAAATAGTATAAGATAGATGTGGGAGTAGTTTTTTATGTGAAGATTATCCAGATGCATATTTTTATGAGTTCTTTATAAATATGTATTCGTTTTTGATTTAAAAATGTTTGATTAATTGATATATTAATGCATCGAGTTTCAGCTGGCATACGCCGCACACGCGTGTGCGTGGGTGGGTGGGTGGTGCTAACATGATGGACAACTCTTTAAAATACAGTAAAGTACGTATTGCTAACTAAAATTCCAGTCTCTTTCATGGTGCAAAGTCGAAGGAAAGTTGTTATTTAGTTTGCTTTTCAGAAGGCCACGAAAAAAGACAGCCCATTTAATGACAAGAGTCTAATGTTGAGCAGAATAATAGATCTGACGGTTTTAATTATTAGGTAGTTTAGAAAAGCTTAGAAGTCTGTCTTACATTTGTGTGATATATGTGGAAAACCACAGAAAAGAACCATGCAAGGAGTTCATTCACCAGAGTTCGAACATAGGTCGAACTACTAGTATTCAGCGGTCTGAAGAGCTCGAAAGAACACACCAAGAAGGATATTTTTGCCCTGCTTATTCTTCTGGGAAACTCTACAATGTTTTATAGACTTAACTGGGTAGTGCAAAGCACTCCAAGGCTACCTGCCTAATGAAAGAGAAGCTTTCGTGAAGGACATTTTAAGGGAAATGTCTCGTATTTAAGTTTGTTTGTATTATGTTCTTACATCACTGTCACGCATGCGGAAATGCGCAGAAACTCCCCTGCAACCGATTCGTTATCCGTAACCGAATTTTTCTAGTGCGTGTTCCAAAAGGCACTCAAAAAATTAATTCGTATTTTAATAGGACAAAATACATTTCCGCGCAACCTGAAATATCTTCAGAATATCTGGTTTAAGTCGCAACGTAAAAACTAGACGAAGACGTTGTGTGGATCTTCATTCTTAAATACGCTGAGAACTTTGTGGCGCAGTATTCTGAAGATGTCTTACTTATGTCGTTATATCGCTGAATATGCCAAGATATCCTAAAGATGTTAATTCTCAGTTGTCTTTAGGATGTGGTCGTTTAACATTTTGAGGTAACCTTACTCCCTTACTATACTGTCTAGTGGACTTCCGTCGTCAAGCATACTGGGGATGCGTGGTCAAGCATACTGGATACGTCTCAGTTTTTCTAGAGATTTAGATTTTTAGAACTTTCTAGAGATTATCCGGATGATATACTTGAGTTTTTTAATGTCGTTGCGCTTTATTTAATAGCCATTAGCCCAGCGCGACTACAAGGGCCGGAATAGGTGGTCATTTCATTATGGAAGCACCTAATAGGTGGCCACCGTTGCCTCCTATAAAGGAACGGGCAATTATAACCATGTCTTCTATGTAGCTTATGGTTTTTCTTATTTTGAATTTGACACCCTTACGTATTAATTTTCATGTATAGAATTTACACTTCAAACTCTCACTGCGCCTTTACCAAAGAACGTCTATGTATTCCGAGTCTATGTAACAATACATATTCTTTGCTTTTACAGTACATCCCATCAGTCGTTAGTTACGTCCGTCTTGCCTCTTTATTGTTCGCTTTTCTATCTTGCTTGTCTCTTTGTGCTCTTCTGATGCATGGTCACCCTTCTCTTCTCATCTTTGACCTTTCTGCCACCTGCTCAGACTACTTCACGTGATCAGCCTTTCGGAAAATTTGTTACTGAGCCGGATATCCAGGCTGAAGACCTGCACCGACCGACCATGCTTTCTCGGGGATTCGAATCCAAGCCCATCGCTACGGCAGTCAGGGTCATTAACCACTATGCCGGCTGAGCGGCATATACTTTGATGTGACATTAAGCCAAAGAATATGCATTAGACTTCTTTGATTAAGCACTCGGAAAGGCATTGTGCTTGGGAAGTTAGAGAGATATTCCGAGATTTCCTGAGAAAATGCGCAGATTCAGGGAAAAATATCCATCTTGCATTTTTACTATGTTTTGCTAATATGTACAATTTTATACCGGGACCATTTCCTCAAATGATCAAAAGTGAATGAAAATGAGTGAAGAAATAGGCTGTCCAGACGGTATAGGGGTAAAAGGAAGGCAATTGCGATACCAAAGTCCCCGGCCTCGAACATCGGAGAAAGCATGGTTATAACTGTTCGCTCCTTCATAAGAGGCAAATGTGGCCCACGTATTAAGTGTCTCCATAATAAAGTGACCACCACTTAGTAGAAGCCAAGCCGAACTTGGCTAAGGGCCCGCTACTGAAAAAAAAAAGTTAAGGAAATTGATTATTTTCGAAATAACACTACTTTTAATATAAGTCGTAACCGCTCAACTTAAAATGAAATCTTAAAAAAAAAAAAAAAGGAAAAGAAAGGGGAGCAATATATCAGTCCGAACATTTTTCATGCAATGAGCGATATTTGAACTACATTAGGTTTCACGAAAGAAAGGATTATATATGAAACTGTAGAATTTTTAACTTTTCCCCCGAGGCGAATCAATACATTTCAGACCTGTTTTATTTTTCAAAGGCTTTTCAAATACATTCAATTCAAAGACGCATCAAATAACAATATATCAACGACAAACAATTCGTATTTGGTACAATTCACATAAAACTTCTTGTTTCTAGTTTTTTTTTCTCACTCGGCTTGTTGTATATCACGTTTGTTCTTTAAGCTGTATTGAAGAAAGAAATTCGATCATATTTTTCGCTGCGAAAGCTGTTATATTATAAGCTTACTCTTTTGGCAAGTTTTATGCGGTCATATTTCTATCTGCATGCGTTTTGATTTTTAAGTTTTAAGAAGGCTAAAATTTTGAAATAAAAAAAAGTGCTGCCTATAAAGAATAGATTACTTCGTTTGTTTGTATCGAATATGACAGAGCGCATGAAGAATATGAGCCTAAGGTGAGAAATGACATCATATAGGACTTTTTAAAAGAAACTGATTTGTGTGTATTTCACATATAGGAAAACCCCGAAAACACTTACGTAGCCCCACCATTCTCCAGGGTTAAAGTAGCAGGTTCAGCACTCTATTCCACTCAGCTGGGTTTGGGCGTTATCGAGTAAAATAACAGCAAATTTCTCATAGCTACTGCGGAATAAGTCATGAAGTTTCTCAAAATGTATTTTATACTTAACAAGTCATATCTTAGCTATAAGATATTTCCTCCTTCTTCCATCATGCCTTCGTGGTGTAACGGTAGCACACTCGGCGCTAGAGGTCCAGGTTCGAGTCCCGGCGAGGGCATTGCTCATTTTTCATGTTCTCCTGCTTTAAAATAACCTATTGAACAAAACAAGCAAACGGCAAACCGGGCAAAACAAGGTGTCCAAAGCCCGGGCAAAAGACAATCGCAACCTTGCGCTATCATGACGAATGACAATCGATTTATCGTAGTCACGATTTCATCGCATCAAGTCGTGGCAAAGAGCCATCAAGTCTCGATCACGACTTAATGCGAAGTTTTTGTGAGCCAAATGAGATAAGTCACAACAAAAAACACACTCCAAAAACTTATTAAATGCCAACAATAGAAATAAAAGGAAATAATTAGATGTATAAACCAAAATGCCATAAATCTAAGCGTTGTTAGTTTCCTAAATATTTTTTTCTTCTCCCGTAAAACTAACATTACACTAAAGGTATGTATGTTTTTATTATAACAGAAAATTTCATTGCTCAAATGCATTCACATTTTCTTATTCACATTATAAAAAGAAAGAATTGCCAGTCACGTAAAAGCCTAAAGCCAGAGATAAAACATCCACAGAACTCTTGCCCCATCGTGGGCACTTAGTCTTCACTGGCGGTCCCTTTCAACATCTTTTAAAACATTGTTTATTCTTATATATTTTGTCAGTTGCTGTTTTCTAAAAATCTTTCTCTTTTAAACCTTTTCTTGCTGTTGCCATTTATCATTTTCTGAACTCTGTTTTGTCGTGACGTGAAAAACGTTTAGGACAAAATTTTTAATCAATTACAGTTTTAGGTTAGCTTGGGGTTAAAGCATATAAGAACTACCTGACTAAAAACAGGGTTGCCTTCGGGGAGGATTCTCTAAGGAAAACTACCTCATATTATACATGGGAAGTTCATAAAAACCAATAATGCAGCCAGCCCGTTTGCCTGGGTTCGAATCCGAATTGAACTACTAGTAATCAGTGGTTTTGATTACTCGGCCGCCAAGTTACAGTGTTAATCACAGTCAAAATTTTTAGTATGTATTTTTTTTAACTATCTGAAAATTTTGAAATGAAACTCTTGAATAAAAACTAAAATTCTGGTTATTTTCTTATCGCAAACCATTTGAAATTAAAATGGTTTGCAATGATAGAGTACTTAAAATTTTACTGAAATTCTGGAGGAAATTTATAAAAAATTAAACAGCAAATCTCTTTTTTTATATATCGTAACTTACTTGGATGGGATGAAGATTTAGACCATCGCTTCCCAAACCTTTCCTTGCATGTATGCTTTTTTAAAGACTAGGTTTCTTCATAGACACTCTTAATATTTTTCTGTACAATGTGCAACAGACAGCATAATCATAAAATACAAATAATTGCACATGAATATCTTAAAAACAACATTTAGACTAAGAATATGAACTTACGTTTTTTAAAAATAATTTATTATATTTATGTTTTTAGTCCAAAGGGGCAATTTGCCCAGAAGGACTATTAATTTCGTTTTGGCATTTTGCGTCGATTCACTACAAACATTGTTTCACTTTTCAAATTGTTGCCACCAAATATTATCGCCGTGTATTATATTTAAAGAAATTAAATAATGAAGAATCTGCATCAATGTATGTATGTTTCGCGCATTGTGATAAAACAACGGTACTCAGAGCCATCCAATTTCGAATAATATAATCCTCCTACGAATATGGGCATCTGGAAGCCCAAATTTGAAATTTGAAATTTGTTTTATTATCGATTTCATATTTCGTAAAACTTTAACGAATTTTTTATTTACAAACTCAAGGATTTCAAAGCGAGCAATGGAAACGTTGTACAGAAAAACATTTTTATCTCCAGCGCGTGAGGCTGTGTATCGGAAATTCTAAAGATATGCTCAATTTAAAATTATTTTGCGATATTGCTCTTGAACTGAATATTATGGTTTAAGTGCGAAGAACATGATATTTAATAAATAAAAGCAACACACAAAAGTTAAAAAAAAAAACGCCCCTTTAGACGTAATTTAAAATCTGGAACCCTTCAGATTTTTTAAAAATATTTTTTTATATTATTATTTCTAATTTTAAAAATATAAACAAAGATTCAGAATCAAAATCACAGATTCCTACTGCCCAGAGATTTGATTTTAATTGATGTGATGTCTGCGTTTGATGTATTCGTGTAATTCTGTCAATAGTATTTGGAATAAAATTGCTTAAATTAACTCTTAAATAAACTCATTCAACAATTTTCAACATGCTTATTGTTTTCTTATATCGCAGACATGCTTTTTTCAGTTTTTAAAAGTTGTAAATGCATATTCGCTTAAAGATTTGGAAGTGCAAAATATATTAACAATATTTTAAAGAATACACGGAAACAAAACAAGGTATAATTTTCACCAAAATAATATCAGATTAATAAACGTGAAAGAAAGTAATTTCATAATTAACTAAGCAATTTTTATAGATGTAACCTCGTGTATTTATTTATCTTCCTTTTTCTAAACATTTTTAGGCTATATTTTTCATTAAACATTATGAGCAAAACTTTATAAAAAAAGATTAATTTATTAATGACCTTTAAAATTTTTTTATAAAACCTACGAAAATTCGAGTTGAAATTATTGCAAAAAGTTTTGTCTTGAAATTTGTACCATGTTTTTCAATTTCACGTATACCTGGCGATTTGGAGGTGAGAATTTATTTCTCCATTAACTGGCTTAGGTTACATCTATAGAAGCTTTCCTTCTTTATATACATGTTTTTTACTTTGTTCTGACTTTAGCAGATCCGGATTAACATCGTTAACGTCACTAAGCACTTAAACAATTTTGGTGTCTCTACATACATTTATGCCTGTTTAAATTTTATTTTATATTTAAAATTTTGTTAAGGGCTATAAGATGCATTAATTTTCTAGTCATTTTCAATTTTTAAATTCTTAAGTTTACTTATTACTTTTTCAGCAAAAATTTATTAGTTCATTAAAAATAAGAAATATAAAAGTAAAAATATCCTTCTTTCCTTCTTGTCCTCGAAAATCATCATGCGAAACTGTATTTACAGTGTTTATAACCTGAAAAACGAATGCGTACGATGTTATGGTCATGCGAGGACTTCTAGGTGATTTATTTTTTACCACGATATTTTCGACGACGATGTTTTTAAACTGCGAAGTTTTTGAACCACTTTATTTTCGACGACGATATTTTTACCACGATGTTTTACAACTGCGATGATTTGCTTTCTTGCTACTCTTTGCTTTCTTTTCTCTCAAGATGTTTTGTACCCCGACGTTTTCGCCTTGCTTTGTTTTCTCGGCGACGTTTTCGTCCGCGATGTTTTCAGCGGACACTATGTGTAAGTAAGGGACGTAATATTTTCAGTCCACAAATTCAGTAGTGAGTTTTTTGTGAATAAGCAGAAATTAGGGTCCCTTTAGCACGTTTTTACTATTTTTACGACGTGTGTGACGATTTGTTTCTTCCACTATAGCTCTTACATAAAGCTTCCAAAAGTTCCTTTTTTCCTTATTTAGGCTTCCAACATTCATATAAAGAGTTGATTAGATTTTGGGTAAAATTGGACAACAGGAAAGGAAGCCCACAACAGTCTTTGATAGACTACCAGAAGTGGTACTTTACCTTAAGCACATTCAATTTTTAATAAAAACCTATATTAAAATGTAATACGAAACTTTTTCAGTTTTAGTAGTTAAGGCTTTTTTCATCAGTGGGGACAACATATTACATTTGGGCTAAAATTGATCAATCGGAAGTGATACTTTGAATTTTTGAACAGATTTTCTTAAAAGAATATATTTGAGATAATGTAAAATTTCTCCAGTTCTGTGTTAAAAACATGTATGTGATTGAAAACATTTACAGTTATAACAATTAAATGTATTTTTGGAATCATGCTAAATGCCACAAGAAGCTCATTTATAAAGACGAGCTCTCGTTATAAAGCAATTAAATGCATTAGCCACAATCCTCAATGCGTAGTTTTCAATTTTGTGTCGAATTAGTTTTAAATGCAAGAATGCTTCCAAACATAGCAAATATAACCAATATACCGGATGTACAAAGAAATGTGTGGCGACGCTTATTCCTCTATCGGGAGTTAAAAAAAAATTCTTTTAAAAATTTTGTGATTGTTAGGCCACTAATTTGTGAATCCGAAATACTATATCATCAGAAGATATCAACGTTATATTTTCAGATCAAAGCATAAGAACTGACGTGTACATGAGCGGGTAGAATTATCATTGTTAATTGCAACTGAGAAAGGAATTATAAATAATGAATAATTCTTTTGCTTAACACAGCCATAAACAAATCAGATTTTATTTCCGAATGATAAACCGCCATTCCATGTTTTAACATAGACCTGATAGAAGGTCATGTGCAGACAACATCAGCTGAGTTAATAATGTTCTTCTTGATACAGTTTGTAACACATCTGAATGATAATTTTATGAACAATCATATCATTAGCATAAATAATATAAAACTTCTTAATGCCCTGTACGTTCTACTCAATCAATCTAATTAATCTATACGTGCACTCAAGTAACATTTGTTTGCCATCTATGAAGCAGTACGTAGCTTTCCTGTAATCATTATAAATATAACTAAAACTCCTCTTTTTTCCCCAGTCAGCATTACAATTTCAGCCTGTACGACGTTTTCTTGTTTTCGCTGAGAAAAAGTATTCTCTCAGCGACATTTAAACTATTTGTAAGTTTTACATGCCGACCAGGCGGTATAGTGGTTAGGGGAGCCAACTATGGTACCGATATACCCGGGTTCGAATTCCGGAGAAAGCAGGGATGTTTGTAAATGCATAGTGTCCGTGCAGCATGCGGGCACTCTAAATATGCGGCGAGCCGAAATTCCTCTCGAGAGGTTGGTGGTAAGGGATGGGAGGCCCTGGGACCCGTGTCTCCAGGGTGCTTTCCATCAAAATTGCCAGCGGAACTAAGTGAAGTCGTACTGTCACTTGTATGGTGCTCAAGGCTGTTGCCAAAGACAGGCACAGTCTTTCACTCCTTGCCCAATGAATTTCGTGAGCTTGTTTTGATGTTACTGTCAGACAAGTGAGATAAATCAGAACAGCAACAACAAGTCTCACATGGATTTGGTGTACGTTTTGTATAATACTATTTACCGTGAATTTTTGATTTATTTTTTACTTTTTATTTAATTACCATTTTATTACCATTAAGGAATATTTAACCAGTTGGCCTAAACTTGGCAAACGTCTAACTTTAACTAACACCATGAAGAAATGAAACAAATCGATCAACAGCTAAACTATAAAGAGACGTATTAAAATATCTGATGTGGACGCTATGTAACTTCCTTACGGCTTGATAAATTTTGAACATTTTACTTCCCTTCATTTAAACTTATTTCCTCGAATTATTCTATAATGAACTGATCTCTCAAAGCAATTTGAAAATGAGAGAAAAAATTGTAACTGTCTCAGTCAATTTTTAGGTACGGGAGTCAAACTGTTCATAATTTTATTTTTTCATAACGTGTACAAAACATTCCCAAATATAAGAGTAGAAACCGGGAGACCGCATTAAAAGTTAGATTTCGTTATTTATCGAAAAATAATTCTCTTTTAAATTTGACGTTGCCAAAACATGAATATTTCCGTCATTTCAAACACTTTTATATTTGGAAGTGTATGTCTATGACCAATGATTGCGAAAGAAAGTCGGGTACGGAATTTTAAGCCAGCTAAAGGTTTCGGTATATACGTAGCGTATTCGGAAACTAAGTACCGTTTCTTCCTAGCGCTGTGGTGGGCGTCCCGCGCATGCGCATTAGTCTTTCTTGTTCACTAACTTTCAATTGTCGCCATTTTGGTTGCTCCATGTTGTGTTTTCAGTTTGCTGTGCATATTCAAAATGTTTAAGACAATTAGTTCTCCCGCTGACTGTGAGATTCGTGCCGTGATTAAATTTTTGAACGCGAGGAATGTTAAACCGGCCGAAATTTATCGTCAAGTGACAGAAGTTTACGGTGAATACGCGATAAGTGATGGAATGGTGAGAAAGTGGGTAAGAATGTTTAATGCAGGTCGAACAAATGTCCACGCCGAGGCTCGGAGTGGTCGGCCTTCTGTTGTCACCGATGATTTGGTAAGGAAAGTTGATGAAGCAATTCATGAGAACAGACGCTTCACAATGACAACTCTTTCAGAGGCATTTCCACAAATTTCACGTACTGTTTTGTTCGAAATTGTGTCTGACCGCTTGAATTATCGCAAACTGTGTTCCCGATGGGTTCCAAAAATGCTCACTGATGTTCACAAAACAAAGCGACTTGGTAGTGCCCTGACATTTCTCACGCGATACAGTGATGAGGGAGAAAACTTTTTAAACCAAATTGTGACAGGTGATGAAACTTGGGTGTGTCATTTCACACCAGAATCGAAACAACAATCGATGGAGTGGAGACACACTCATTCTCCGAAAAAACAAAAGTTCAAAGTGACAATGTCATCACAAAAAATCGTGTGCACTGTCTTCTGGGATAGGAAAGCCGTTTTGCTTAGTGAGTTTCTTCCCAGAGGTGAAACCATTAATGCTGCACGATATTGTGAGACTTTAACAAAACTAAGGCGTGCCATTCAAAACAAACGAAGAGGAATGCTCAGTAAAGGAATTGTGTTGCTCCATGACAATGCTCGGCCCCATACTGCTGGTGTCACTCAATCGTTAATTCGACAGTTTCATTGGGAGCAGTTCGATCACCCGCCGTACAGCCCGGACTTGGCGCCGTCCGACTATCACTTGTTCCTGCACATGAAGCGCGAGCTTGGTGGCAAGCGCTTTGGATCTGACGATGACACGAAAAATGCTGTGGAGTCGTGGTTATCGAAACTGGCGGCAAGTTTCTTTGACGATGGTATACAACAACTGGTCACCCGCTATGACAAATGTTTGATCATTGGCGGAAACTATGTTGAAAAATTGTTTAAGACATGTATTTTCATGTAAAAATAAAATTGGATTCGAAAAAATGTTTTACTATTTTTTTTCAAAATGTACTTAGTGTCCGAATACGCCTCGTATATATATATATATATATATATATATATTTAGTACTGCCAATTGCAATAAAAAAGAGAAATGCGCAACTATGTGTTATAGCAGTCCACATAAGAAAATTTCAAGTTTCTATGGCTAATCGTTTTTGAGTTACGCGAGACACATCCATATATGCAGACGTTACGAAAAACTCCCTTTTGTATCCATTTTACAATCCGTTCTGAAAAACAAAGAGTCATTTATTCTGTGCGTGCACACAGACGTCACGCAAAACAAATCGTTCAAATGGCTTCGGGAACAGTCCAAATGGATATTGCCTTTGAAATATGATATCCTTAATTTTTCACGATTTCTGCACTTCCTTGACTTCGTACAAGAAAGTAAAAAATTCGTAACAATACAAAACAAGCACATTTCATGCACGAATGTGATTTGTTTGTAGCATAATTATTAGTTATGATAACAACATTCTTATTTTCAGCCAGTACTTTTTCCCGTTTTCATAAAAATTCACGCAAGGAATAATTTTTATGAATAACTTGATAATAACATCTGATGTGGACACCACACGACTTCCTTGCATGGCCTATTAAATTATACAAATTTTTTGTTGCACTTATTTCCTCGAATTTCATTAGAGGTATATTGCTCATTCAATCAATTCGGTTCTCGTTTCGCGGCAAGGCAGAAAGAAATACATAAAACCTCAAAATATCTTCATTTAAAATTGTAAAATATATATAAAAAAAACATAAAACACAGTTAAAACAGTTTTAAAAAAATTACAATTAAAATTAGAATTTCTACGCAAAAAAAAAAAAAAAAAAAAAAAAAAAATTT
>KK113846.1:53230-91850 GCA_000611955.2 Stegodyphus mimosarum
AAAAAAAAAAAAAAAAAAAAGAAATTCTGCTAACGGACAGGAAGATAAAATTTTCGATGCACAAAATGGAAAGTTAACTTTCAGTTACACTGGGCAAAAATATACTGAAGTTGGCGCACCAACTGACTTAATTTACTGTTCTATTAAGAGTTCCAAATGTAAACAAATGGCGGCCTTGTTAGGTCTAGTGCCAGTTAAACTTTTAAATTGTTGATAATTCTATAACTATTGCATGCATATTATATAAAGGGTGTTAAAAGTTAAAACAGTTTGTGCAGTTAAAATGAGTTCCATCTTGTGTTATTAGACTTAGTTGAAAGTCTGCTAGCTACTTATAGCTAAGACCCGAAGATGAATACAACAGGGGAAGGCTGTGAAAGACCCTTTTATTGAACTCAATTATTTACAGAAGGCACAGTTTTTGTCCTTACAAATCCTCCATCCACTAGTGGCCGTAAAACTAATGATAATGGTAAACTAAACTAAAGTTGCGCTAGCATTTCAAGACTGCAAAAACTAATTCTCAGAAACTAATGACTCAGAAACGTAGACCAGTGTGATATTACACCTCGGCGGCAAGAATGCGAAGCCGAAATTCAGAATTCAAGCAGCTGGTAGAAACGACATTGTGCGCAATCAATAGCGAAACACGCTTTGACGAATCTTTTCACTACTTCAGTTTAAATACACTCTGCTTCATCCTAACTCATCCGCATCCTGGCGAGGAAACGGGAGAAAAACTAGAAATTATAGAAAAGGCTAACAAATTAAAATAACCATTAGTAAAACCATTATACACCTCAGAACATGTTTATATTTTTCTTATTGCATGAAAAATTTATGCATTTTTTAAAGAAAAGAGTATTGGTTTTTTAAAATGTATGAAGTAATTTTTGTGTATTTTACTTTGTTATCTATTTTATATGATTTCTTCTTTTTTGCATGATATGTCTTTATATCAATAAACAATGTATTATCAGTTTTAAAAGTAATATTTTAGAATCAAGAGGATCTTGATTATGCCGATCAATTGTCAATTCTATTAAGCTTCATTCGATTCCTTGATCATTACTGACCTCTTTAAAATTTTATGGACCTCATGGGGATCTATATGGACTGCACTGGGAATATCTAGTCTAGACTTTTAATATTGTTGAGTGTCTATGCGTGTGTATGTAGTACATACAGACGTATAAGGGATTAAACATTAGCTATCCATTTATATTTCTCTTCCATTTCTTGGCAATAGAATTCTAAAAGTGAAGAATTCTGTAAAATATAACAGTCGATTTATTTTTATCAAGTAACAAGTTCGTTTTTTATCGAGCTCTTATTAACGATCGATGTTGTTGAAGGTTTTAGGCTCCGGTAGCGGGTTTTCTTTTATAAAAATATGTATTGATGTTATAATTTTGCTTCTTTTGAGTAAAAATAAATGTTGTTGTTCTGAAGATTAACTCAGCACTACACAAAATTTCCCCAGATGAGCTATATCATGTACATATATACATAATAAGGCGACCATTTTCTTAAATCCATCATTCCTCAAAGCGATCAGTATTTCTGACAGCATAAATATATATTTTTACTCAACATCGCCTGTCTAAAGCGACAATATCCACAAGAGATCAAAATTGTGTGCAACTGTGAGGGGTCTTCTTAGAGAGCATTCACTGTATATGCCTTAAACAAAACCTTGATCATGAAGGTAGAATAAGAAAGATCCATTTAAGATATTGTATCTTGTAAACCTAAGCTTCAACATATCAAAAATAATAATTAAAAAATAATCGGAACTTCCATTCCACGAGATAATTTAAGTATGAAAAATATAAGGATGTTTGTTTGTGCTTGAATAATACTTGCTGATACGTAATAGCAAATGCAGCAAAGTCAAAGCTCTGATTGGGAACAACTTTCAGATAAGGACACATGTGATTTAGGCACAGATTTCATTGTCCCTCTAAAACTAATTCTTTAATAAAACGCTTTCACCACTAAAACAGAGATGAACGTGTTATATTAGGCCTAATATACACGTTATATTAGGGTTAAGGCCCCTTTTGGATGGGGACAGGGCAACAAAAAGATTTACATTTAAAGAATTTTTAACTTTACTTTGAGGGTTCAACTGACATTTGCTGAATTCTGATATTCATTTTGTTGCTGACTTGACCTTGAGAACGAAAACTTCGCCAAAGCAGGAACAAACCGCAGAGGGAAATAGGGGCTATCTATCCAGCTTTAATATAATTTTTCTGATGCGCAAAATAACTGTCGTGCCGATGTCGAAGCAGATCCATCCTTAAGGCTAGTTTACACCTCTCCGAGCGACACGCAGCGAGCCTCTCGTTACGATTTCTTCGACAAAGTAAACGTTCACTTCTTCTGAAAAGAAACGTAGGAGAGATGAGTCAGCGATTTCGTTTCTACTTCGAACGTTGAAAATCTATCCGCGTAGTAACTCGGAGCAGTGTTCGCAGCGACGTCGCGCACAGTTTTCCGTCATGCCGGAAATGCTGAGATGGAACGATAATCCAACTGTGGCATTTTTTCATGCATATGCATCTTGTGAAGTATTATGGAATACCTCACTACCTGAATATTACGGCCATTGCTTACTACTACCTAAATCTAACGTAGCTATAACTACGGATCAGACTGAATTTAGGTTTTTGATGTTGTAGAAAAAACATAGAAGAAATTAAATTAGGGTATCGGATTCAAAATATTTATTTTAAAACATACTTATTTCTAATTTCTTTTTAAAAAACAGAAACAACTAAATTATATATTATTTTACTGCCCAATAATGCACAGTTTTCAATTAAAAAAATAAATGAAAGGACAAACATTTGATTTTGTTGATATAAATTTCAAAAAACCAATTTTTACTCATGGTCAATTACACCTAATAAAATATAATCTAAAATTTTGAAATTTTATTTATAGACTTTCTTTTTATCTGAACAGTAAATTAGATTTGATTTACAAACGATCTGTTGAAAGTATTAAAATAAAAATCGCCGATAGAAGGCGTAGGAGGATATTATTAACATGTTAAAATTTGGGGGGTTTGCAGTTGGAGACTTTAAGCAAAAGTTAATAATTTTTGCTCAACCTCATACACAGGAAATGGCCTCAAATAATGCTGGAATAAATATGTTGATTGTGCATTTTGTCACTCGAAATAAATACTGCAGAGAACTGAAGAAGTCACCCGGCCCCAGAAACCGAAGCTCTGTTTATGTTTTAATTTTACTGGCAGAAAATCTAGAAAGGAAGTATTTATTTTTTCTGAATAAGTGAAGTGACATTTCCAATAAAGTTTCAAAGTATCCTTCACCCATTCCTTTTGATATCCTCTCCCCGAAGTTCATTTAAAAGTTGACTTAATGCTGCAAATTTATCACGGCGAGCTACCCAATCAGGCATTGATTTCCTTTTCTTTTTCTTTTTTCCCTCTAGAACAGAAATTAATTCGTTAGGAACTGCTTTGCAAACTTCAATCACTGCAACTGCCACGTTGGTATCCATTTTGCAAACAAATGGAGGCGAGTTGTCAGTCTGGCTCTGATTGGTGTAAACAGTCTATTATATAACAAGTCCGTTCACTCGGTTCCAGATGCCGTTACAAGGGGCTCGCCGAAAGTCTCTCGAAATATAAACTCGTATTTAAGAACTTTTTGTGCATGCGCGAAATAGTTGTCGAGCTGGTGCGGAAGGTTGAAGGTCCCTTCGTCAAGAGTTCAAAGTTCTGTGGTACTATTTTTTCCCCGCCGTATCGACATAAATCAAATCAATCATCCGCGCAAGTAGATGAATTAATGTATTATTTAATTTGGCAAGTAAAACCTAAGAAAATCCTCGTTTAAATTATCGCAAAAAGTTTTGTCTTGAATTTGTGTTATGTTCTTCAATTTCCCATAAACCTGGCGATTTGGCGGTGAGAATTTATTTCTCCGTTTTACAGCGGCGCACTGGTTTACATTACGTCTATAGAAGCTTTCCTTCTTTATATACACATTCTTTGCCTTGTCTTTGCTCTGACTTTAGTAGAGTCGGATTAACATCTTTAACGGCCCTAAGCATTTAAAAGGTTTTGGAGTCTCTACATGCATTTATGCCTGTTTTTCTTTCCCATTCGTTCTGTCATATTTTATTTATCTGACCTTAGAATCTATAGCAAAACCGGCAAAGGTTAATTTTTGTGGTGCCGCCTTTCTTTGATGGTCTAAACACGTGCTTGGTTTGCTTAATACATTCTTTGTCAGGAAAGTTTCAGGACAAAGGTCGTAAAAAATAGAAAATTACATTCACCAAGTAATGATCCTAGCTGCTACCAAAGTAGTCCCCTTGGCTATCTATATAAACCTGCCAAAGTTTCTGGATATCTTAGAAGCAAGAGGGAAAATCTTCAACGGTGATGCTTGCAAGCTTATTTGTCACAGCCCTTTTGATGTCTGCAATAAGCCTGAACAAGCTTTCTTTTCAATCATCTCTCACGGAAACAAAAAAAAAATTGCAATAATCTATGACACAAATGTGAGATCCTATCTGGCTCTATCCAATAGTTTAGCAGAAATTCGACTTTCCTGTTTCTGTTCATCTGTTAGTCAGTGAAGGACAATTCTTGCACTAAATTTCCGTTTCACTGCGCATAAAAACCTGACACATATCACGACTCAATTTTATTTCTTCTGATATCATACGCATAGTTACACGACGGTCTTCTTGCAATAACTGCCTTACACGCTCCAAGTTTGTATCGGCATATGTTATAGACGGGTGACCAGCTCTGGGATCGTCTTGCACTGATCTGATTATTTAAAATTATTAATTTATTTACTTTTATTTATTTCATTTATTTGGATACTGTTGAAAGTAAAGTTATTTCTGTTTTGTGACCAACAGAAAGTTTTAAAATTAAAAAACATGCAGCGAACCCTCTCGTCTCCACCTCTTCTCTAAGACGATCAGTATTTCTAAGAATTAAAATATGATGTCTTTAAGACCATCAGAGTAACCTGGAAAAGCAGGTGGTCGTTTTTTCCTTTTCTTATAACGTGCTCCGCCTTTAGGCACTACACGGAAAGTGAGGGATGCCCCGTGGAGGTCTTTTTAAGGGAAACTGGCTCGAATCCACGTTACACATGGGGAAAACCACGAAAACGCCCATGTAGCCAGTCCGTTCGGAGGGACTCGAACCCCGGACCGAACTAAGGTGGTCGTTTTAGAGAGGTTTTTACGATACATGCTCATTTATTTGATTTCTTAAATTCCTTTGTCGGAAGCAATAACAGTAATCATATACACCACACACAGCGAGGTCTCTCTAAGGCAATCGGCCACACATAAAAAGGCATATTTGCAAGTGGTCACCTTAGAGAGGTGATGTTCAATACCAATATATGCTTGTGTTCTCAGAAATACGTTTATCATTTAGAGGAGGTCGTCTTAGGGAGGTTGCCTCTAAAATTGAATCTCTCTAAGGCGACCAGTCACACTTCCAGCATTTTTTTAGCGGGTGATCGTCTTACAGAGAGAACGTTTCAATACCAAAATATACTTATGTTTTTAGAAAAACTGGTCTCGTTCAGAGGCGGTCATCTTAGGGAGGTGATTTCGTCACGAGTTGGTTCTCTGAATAAACACTTATATATGCATATATCAACATTTCTGATATTACAAATAAACACCGGTATCAGCCATCATCTCTTTAACGCTACCGCGTTCAAACTATTTTTCTCCGTGTTAACGCTGACGTAAAGAAAAAATTCCCCTCCCTTCCCCGATCTCAGAAGAAGCAATATGGCGCCGTGCTTGTTAATGTTGTTGTGGGATTTTTGTGTTATCGTCTTGGTGGATAGTAGGCTGTAGTAACGCAATAAATAATTTACTATATTACAATTTTTACTATGTTTTACTGTTTAGATGCTTATAATGAAAAATAAACTACCAACATGTGAATCTGAAATAATAGGAAAGGAAATAACAATAAAGCCATGCGCACGTGTAATCGTGTCTAATGCAATCGGAGAACTTTTTTGACAGTTCGGAAATGGATTTTCTGTGCGTGAAATTGATTTTCTATCTTTACTTTTATCCTAAAAAGCAATGTGCTTAAAGACTGAAAAGTGATAATTTCAGACTTGATAATTTAGCTGTGTTTTACATCAGATGCACATTGCATTCTACTAAAACTGTATTTTTGAAAATTTGTTTTTTGATTATAATTTAGAAATATATTTTAAAGCTTTTTCATGTAGATCATTATCACTTGAACATTATGTATTGATCAGTTTGAGCATACCTTACTTAAAAAAGATCTTGCATGATTTATGTTTCAATTTTTCTACTAATGTGATGTAGTTGAGCGGAAGGAATACTTTTTATGTCTTAAAAAATGTACTTATTATATTTCGCAAACAAAAAAGGTAAATTTTTTTAAATGAAGCAATCGTTGCAATGTTTAATGTGTGTATTACTTACTGAATGAGGTAGGCAAGACGTATAAGCCAAGGAATTTTTTTTTGCATTACTAAAATTGTGTGAAAATTTAGATGATCATAGTAGCTTACATTGTTTTTTTTTTTTTTGGTCTATATTTCTGTACAAGTGTGAGACTAGAACCACATTGTTACATTAAATATTTTGTGTTATTTTGTAAAACGCATATAATTAAACATTTTATTGTATATTTTAATTTTCATTATTATTAATTTCATGAAGAAAATTTCGATTTTTTTCCCTAAATTGCTTTTGAAATACAGTTGTGAATAATTAATAGAGTTTATGTAATATTAAATGCGCTAGTCTTGGGAATATAAAATATGAACTATTTATGGGAAAAAATTGCATTAAGTGAAACCTCATATAGTGGTTATTTTCTTAGATAACCACCTCTGACAGTGGCACATTTGTCAGGAACATAATTAAATAACAGTACTTAAAATCAATGATAGTTTTGTAAGGCTACAAGAAAATGGCATTGTCTGGAATTGTGGAGTTAACTGTCTTAGGAAAGTTTCACTCTATAACCAGTTGATTTAGGTACAGTAATTTTTACGTGGATATGAATTTTGCATAAGTAATTGAAAGGTTTTACAAGACAGTTAAAACCAAAGCTTTTCAAATAATGAGTCTTGTAAGGGCACTGTTTTAACATTAATTTCAAATATAGTTAGAGTAATATTTTAAACATTATTTTCTTTCATTATTTATATTGTGGAAATGGTCGTTACAATTTTCTGCACTAAATTTATCTGGTTGTATAGATATTAAAGTAAAAACTGTTTGTAACCAATTGAACTATATGTGCTACATCTGGGTAATTGCGATGACAGTAATTTTAACTGCGTGTATAAGGCTGTAGAAGATTTATTCATATTGCTAAATCCTGCACTACGTGAATTTCATTTGGCAGTCTAAATACAGGAAATACTCAGCACGAAGTGGTATTTTTATAGTATATAATCTACGGTCAATAGCAATAGATATCTTTTCAGTACTTTAAATTTTACTTTTTCATTTTACTATTTAGAAATTTTATAGCTCAAAATAATATTTCTATACAGTTTTCAAAGTATTTTTTCTGCAATAAAAATCTAAATAACTTACACCTAAAACACAGACTTAAATTTATTCCAATAATGCATCGCTTTAACTAAATTTATGTTCCTTGGAGACGATATACGAAACACCTTTTGTAATAATAAATTATTAATATATATAGAGAGAGTATGAAAGTTAATAAAGTATTTTTACGTCGAGAACTACATGTTGTACAAATACCTATCATGTTATAGATTTTATTTTTATAAAGTTTGTGGAAGAAAATAAAGCATTAAAAGTGAGATACAGAATAAGGTATTATACGCTATGAGATGTTTCCTCAATTTCCGAACTGTGCGTTGAGAATTGGTATTTGTTGAGTTTTAAAATTTAAAATTTAAAATTTTAAATTTTTTAAAGTTTGTTTGGTTACTATATAATTTATTGCATTTTGGGTATTATTAAGTTTATTATATTCCTATAGTGATGTTTCATTTATATTTTGACAGATACAGGTAACGTTCAAAGTACTGTAAAAAGACGGTCGACACAGTATTTGTATATTATTATTTCTTCACTACGTTATATTCTAGGATTCAAATTCCATGCAAAACATCTATGTGTATGTGTATCATAATAAGCTGCAGGGTGTTGCTATCAGTGGTAAGCGAGTTGAACTTTAGATACAATATCCTAGGGAGTAGGTATCTCGAAAGTGATATCATTGGCGTCAACAGATACATAATTTTTCAAATTCCTCTCCCATTTCTAAATGTCTAAACAAACCTAACTTAAGCTAATGATAATGCATCATTTATTAAGTACATCGCTTTGATACGTTTGTAGAGACATCAGGTTATTTAGAAGCAGGAGAGATTGGTCACTTTAGTTAACCTGTTCCGCCAAACTAAGTTAAGAGCACTACAGGGTTAGGAAGTCATCCTAGTCATTGCTATAAATCTGACGGTTAGGCCGCCTTTCTACATTTTACATTAATCTTTAGTTTCTTGGATATAATTATTTTCATTCACTTGCTTCATTATCTCTAAGATGCCCTTGTTGCAGTAATAGTCCGTGAACAGTCTATTCACAGGATATGTGATGTAGTCGGAAGGAAAGAACTGCTATCGGAGGTGCTCTGTCAGAGGGCAGGAGAGCAGGTAATGTAGTGCGTCGGCGTCTTCCCCGCGAAAACCACAAGAACAGTTGACGTCTCGTCTGAGGAATCGTCTGTAATACGCTGAGAATTTTCCGTGGTTGGTACAGGCCTGGAGAAGAGTCAGTTGCATGAAAAATAAGCAGTGCCCTCGCCGGGACTTGAACGACGTACTTCTCGAATACGCGCCGAGTTTGCTGACCACTACACCACGAAGGCATGCCAAAGAGGCCGGAGAAATACCTTACATACTCCCACTTTTAAAGAGCTGCTGGGACTTAGGGGACCCAATTTAACGTAATTAATCCATTAAATGCTTTTTTAGTGACATTAATCCAATAAATGCTTAACGTAATTAATCCATTAATTGCTGCGACTTAGGGGACCCAATCGCCAAATCCTGGTGGTGGAGAATCATCATCCACCACCTTTTTAGTTCAGGCGTACTGTAGAGACATTAGGTTATTTAGAAACAGGAGAGATGGAAAATGAGCTATGCCCTCGCCGGGACTCGAACCACGGACCTCTCGAATACGTGCCGAGTGTGCTGACCACTATACCACGACGGCATGCCAAGAAGGCGGGAGAAATACCTTACACGTTGTTGCTATTTTATCTCATCTATCCTGAAGTGTCAAAAGCAAAATTTGATTTAAAACTTCTGATGATCCTTTCGTCCATAGGCTGGATAACACTTCTAAAATTCGGTGTAAATGTTCAATCCTGATCAGAATTTATGACTCATCGCTAACTTTCAGATTATTTTGGAATGTTAAAAAATTTTTGCAAGAAAGAATTAGCCGAGCTGGAGAGGTGGAAGCCAATACAAATTCTAAGATTCACGAAATTATTGTTTTCTATAATCGGAGTTTGCTCGTTAAAAGTAAGTTATGCCCCCAAAGATTTAATACTGTACCAAGCATTTTCGATTTTCTCTTAAAATCAGAATTTGTTATAAGCAAGTTGTATTGAAATGGGTGCTTCGACATTTGCACCAGATTTAGCAACAGCAACTACTGTTTTAGATGCAGTCTAAAGGACTAATATTATATGGAAAGAAGATGAGTCGGAAATAATTACTCCTTTCACGAAACTTAGTTTTAATAAATCTTCTACAACATTTAAAGATGATAATGAATCTGAAATTAATTTGAAACTTGAAATTAATTACAAATAGAGCACTTAATCTAAATAAGACGTAAGCTGTTTGATATTTTTTTAATCGTAACGAATTATTTGATATCCGAAAGAGTAGTAGGAAATTTAATAAAATTGCAGAATCTTTTTAAATAATAAACTCAAATGAGTGGATATAGGTATAGGTAACTCTAAATTTGAATAATCCAAATATTAAAATAACTAATAATAAGCAAATTGAATCAGTATAATTTGAGTAAACTTGCCGGGCTGCTGTTTCGATGGTTAAAGAGAATTTACTTCTTAAGCTGCGGGAATGAAAATGAGAAAAAGTTAAGATGTGCCTACACGAGAACAACCGAAAAAAAATTCTGAAAGATTTCAGATTTTATATTACGTCCAAAGGGACGTTTTTTTCATTCATATATACATCCAAGTTTGAAGAGCATTTGGGCTAACTTCTGTTTGTGCTAAAATATTTAAAAACATCGTATCTTTAGAATTTCCGACAGACATTCTCGCGAGCTGCAGATAAAATTTTTTCCGTACAGTGTGTTGCCACTACGCGCTTTTAAATCGCCGAGTTTGTTAATAAAAAATACGTTAAAGTTTTACAAAATACGAAATAGATGATAAGACAAATTTGAAATTCCCAATTCGGTTTCCAGGTGTCTATTCCAGTGGAGTACTACGTTATTCAAATTTGATGGCTCTGGGATACCGCAGCTTTTTCACAGTGCGAGAAACGTACACATATGCAGAGTCTTCGTTATTTAATTTCTTTAAATGTAAGACAGGGCTCTAATATTTTGTGGCAACAATTTGAAAAGTGATACAGTCTTTTACAGTGATTCGGCGCAAAATGCCGTTCCGAGACTAATAGCCTTCTGGGCTAACGCCCCTTTGAGCTAATTAAAGGAAGTTCTAGTTAAAGGTAGTAAACGAAGTCACTGCAGTTATCTATTGACAAAAAAGGAATAAAAAAGCAATTAAGAAACTAATTCCTGAAAAGCTTATGGTAAAGAGGGATTAGAATTGGTATCATTATGCAATATCGTAAGATTTTTGCCAATGCGAAATGCTCAAGGAAATTTATTAAGGAAATCGAAATACCTCTACTAATTCTAGCTATAGTACTTAATATTGTTAGGAAATAACAGTTTTAATTGGTATCACTTATTGTTTAATATTGCTAACACTTAAATTTTAGGTAGATTAAATAATATCATTTAAATTTAATATCGTATTGTTTGATAGGCATGGCAGAAATTCTTGCAGTCATTTAATTTTAGATAATAATAGCTTTTGTAAAAACTCAAGATTCCGCAAGCACTCATGTCCTTGATTCTCAAATACGGATGAAAAATTACAATCTATCTTCAATATTGTGGATACTCCTCCTAGAATTAAAATTATGGTATTGACGTTCGTTACTGGGGAAGCCCTTAACAATATCGCCATTTAATTCCGTTACTGGGAAGAAAGTCTAAAGCATAACAGAAGTGTAATTATTGGTGAAACACTTTTCTTTACCTTGTACATTGCGTAGTTCAGTTTTTGTCAATAAGTATATTCTTTTCCGCTGAAAATGCCATTTCATCCCCTCCCAACACACGAAATTTCCCTAAATTGTTCATGGTTTGGTATTTTGAAAGCCGATTTCAGAGAAAAAGAAAAATAAAGCCCGCACACAGGTGCGTTAAGACTCTTAAGGCACCGATTTCCGATCGTATTCACATCAACCCGATTTACAATATATTTCTCTCGACATTTTCTTATTCCTAAAGTTTCTCCAGAGTTTAATATAGTTTGACTTAACCGTTTCTTTATGCGTACCGAAAATCGTTATTACTGGCATCTGAAATGTTTCATTTATTTCTAGCAATCTGTGAAAAAAAAATTTGTCTGCATACGTCTCTTTGTAATTTCCCAAAGAAATTGCAGCTGGGCTTACTGGTATGTGCCGTAAAAATCCGATAATTCACTATCCAATGGTTTCCCACAATCAATAATTTGACACTCTTTTTGGTGTTTTCTTATAGTAACAAGTACTACTAGCTTTTCATTTGGCAAAGGTTCGGAAAACCTTGGTAGTTACTTGGTATCTTTTTGCCATTTTCTAACTTTCGTTTTAAAACTTCTCCTTTATATAACCTTACCTTTTTTTTTTTTTACCCTTATTAGAATATCTCTGGAGCTTGATAAAATGTTGATCAAGGAATCAAACAGCAATGCATAAATTTAACAATTCAGTGAAAGTCGGATATTATTAATCGATCAGAAATGAGAATAGAAATATTGTAATGAAGAAATTTAGTACTGTATAAATAGCTGAATATATACACTCACTTCCAAAAGTTAAGCACGAAGAGGAAAATGCTATTTTCCGGAAGCCAATCAGAATTGCAGAGGATGCAATTCGCTGCAGAGGTAGATAGAAGTATGCAAATATGTTAGGTAACAGCCAATCCCGCTTTTATGTCAAGAAATATGCAAAGAAGGCAATCTTATAAGAAGTCAGCTTTATGAAGGGTTACAGAAGTTGATTTTAAGTGCTGATAGAAAGCGTTTAAAACTTTCGTACAATTTGTTTTCAAGACATACATGTTTCTATCACTTCCAGAAGGCAAATGGAAGATTCTGAGCGCTGGCGTGCTGTGGGGCGCATTGAAGCAGGACAGTCGATCACAGATGTTGCTCTTTTCTTCGGCGTTCATCATTCTGTAATTTCACGTTTATGGAAACAATTCCAAACCACACAGACAGTTGTCCGAATGCCCGTAGCCGGTCACCCAAGGGTTACAGCCCCCCGTGAAAGATCGATATATTGCTATTGTAGCCAAGCGGAATCGCAGAGCGACCTCCACACGTGTGACAATATGGTTACAGCGTCCATTGGTAAGGCGATATCTGCAGCTATTGTATGCCGAAGATTACATATGAGTGGACTGTACGCCCGGGTACCTAGAGTTTGTGTTCCTCTATCCGTCCAATCAAGAGGAGCACGATGGGAACATGTCAATTGGAATGTGTCTGACTGGGGCAATGTCATGTTTACTGATGGGTCAAGATTTGCTCTGCAGCATTGAACAACGAACAAGTCCCAAAACATCACCGAACATCACGCATTCCGAGGCGGAAGCATTATGGTGTGAGCAGGGATTTCATTAGGATAACGCACCGACCTGCATATCTTTAAACGGGGTTCTTTGACGGCTGTCTGGTATCGAGATGAAGTCCTAGAACCCATTGTGATATTGTACGCTGCAGCAGTTGGCCCTACTTTTGTTTTAATGGACGATAACGCACGTCCCCAAACAGCTGACATCGTCGACGACTACCTGGAGAGTGAAGGGATTGCCGTATGGCGTAGCCAGCATACTCCCGCGACCTTAATTCCATTGATAAATCTTTAGGATGCTCTCGGCCGTGCTGTATCTTCACATTTCCCACCTCCAGCCACTCTTATTGAGCTGGAAACTGCTCTACAAGAATAATGGCGATTTCCTAATTCTGCGGTGGTTGAACACCTAATTGAAAGCATGGTCACAAGGTGTAAACTTTGTATACAGCTGAAGGGGGGATCACATACCCTATTAATGTCCTTTTTTCATTTTATGCTGTTTAATTTCACTTTATACATAATACTGTTTAAGTCTCCAGTATATCATTATCTGATAACTTACAAAACTTTAATGTTGTTTTCATTTATGTATATAATTATTGATTTTGTTTTATGCATAAATATATATGCTACTTTCCTGCCGAATGTTGTGTCAATCAAAGCAATATTTGTTGATGTTTTTGCATTTTACATTTCCGTGCTTAACTTTTGGAAGTCAGTAGTGTATATGCATATATGATGTAAAAAGGAGGAGTAAAATCTCAAAATTTCGTATCTGAATCATCAAATCTAAAAATATTGAAACCTGAATCTGAATCTAAAAATATCGATTCTAAATAATACCGAAGCTCACACTGAAAAATTTTTGAAAAATCTAGTACAACCTAGAGAACAGTGTGTTGTGTCAGTGCTTCAGAGTAAAAATATCTGAAATTAACGCTGTAACTGACAATAATGATGATTTAAAAGCAAAAACTGATTAAAGAAGATTAAGCTGTTGAATAAATTTATATAATGAGTTTTACTTCTTGAATATTTTTGCAAAAATATTATAGTTTTCCTCATTAGTTAAAATACCCAGTATAACAAAAAAAATTTGATCTGTGATACAGTTTTAATCCATTAATCTGGCATATTTCATAATTTAGCATAATTAAAAGTAAGAAAATGTCAGAATGTCGGACTTTGTCAATGAACATAAAGTGAAATCAGAGCTGCTTTTAGCTTCCTTTAAATAATAATGACGTAAGTTTCACTTGCTTTCAGAAATGGTTTAGGAATTTTCGAGTTTCTGTTTCATCTATGGTTCTTATAAGTTATGTATTCATATTCTCAAAACCTCCTATACTTAAGTACCGTATCACTGTGATTTTTCAGTTTCGAGCGGGCGATTTTTTTAAATTTAATCATTATTTAAAAATATAAAATCTGAAAGGGCTCAGATTTTAACGGTCACCCCAAAAAGATCATTGAGGCTTTTCTACGCTTTCACTGAGCTGGCAGTCGACCAGTCTGATATTGCACTTTGTCCTGCCAACCCATTTCTTTTTGTCTTTTTAGCTTTATTATTAAATAAAGATGATTTTCTTCCCACTTACACCATTACAATTCAACAGCAAAATTACAAAATTTTAAAAGCAGGGTGTGTTTAGAATTCCGATCAAGTGCTAAGTGTTGGCAAACATTTTTCTACTTTTTTCAGTCTTTTCTCCGTTCATCATATGATTGTACAGTTTTCTTAATAAGATGACTTACAAAAATTTTTTTTAATATTTTGCGTGTTAAATTAATTAATTAAATACAATTAATTGAATATAATTAATTAAATAATTAAATTAATATTAAAAATATAATTAATTGTTCTTCGCTCTTACGCCACATAAAATTCAGTTGAATAGCAAAATCACAAAATATTTAAAAACAACATATCTTTAGAATTTCCGATATACCGTCTTGCGCGTTGGAGAAAACAATGTTTTAATCCGTACACTGTTTCCACTGCTCGCTTTCAAATCGTTGAGTTTGTTAAAAATTCATTAAAGTTTTACAAAATATGAAATATAAAATTCGAAGTACAAAATTCGGGCTTCCAGGCGTACATGTTCGAGTGGAGGACTATGCTATTCAAAATTTGATGGTGAGAGGTACCAGAGGTTTTTTCACAGTGCCAGAAACATACATACATTCATGCAGATTCTTCGTTATTTAATTTCTTTAAAAGTAATGCAGAGGGATAACATTTCTTGGTAACAATTTGAAAAGTGATTCGGTCATTTAAAATGATGCTCTGCAAAATCCGTATTCGAGATTAATAGCATAATAGGGCTAACGGCCTTTTGGGGTAATAATAACGAACCTTTTCTTTAGGTGTATATTTGCCATCTAATTTTTTTTTAAATGAAGAATTTTCCTGATTTCTTATAAAACTACAATTTTTTATCAGTACTTTAGCGTCTAAATTTCTCAGGGAAGATTCTAGAATAGAATCGCACAATGTGCACTGTATTATTAGAATAAAAAATTATAATACTTTCAAGTAGGCAGGTTATAAATATAGAAGGTGCTTAATACTTAACCAGTAATACCTGATACTCTCCTAAATTAAAACAAAAAATTTTATTCTCACAATATAGTGCTTAGAGAAAAAAGAAAAAATTGTTTAAAACATTTCAGTTGCTATGATTGTAATGGAGATTGCTGTTTTCATTTCATTTCAGACAGGTCACACTTTTTTCATACAGCATTATGTTTCAGCATTTTAAGCCAGTTCTGAACGGTTTCCTGTCAATATTTCCATTAATATTCTTCATGGAAAGTCTTAATATTCTTCAGGGAAGCGTTGTTTGATGTCAAAACTTCAACATTTATCCCCAGGGAGAACCGACTGAAAGTTCATTTTGGGAAAAATATGAAAGATTAATATTTTCTCTACATCTAAACGCGCTTTTGAGAGCCGAGAAAGGCAATGTAAATATTTTCTTTTCTCTGTTAGCTGACATTTTAGCAGAGGAAAAAAAAATTAAACTTAAGTCTTTAAACTTAAGTCTATGCTGGAAAGTTTTCGTTTTTAAGTATTTGAAAGAAAAAGTATTTATGAAAGCTGCGCATGTTGAGCTCTAGTATTATAATTACTTTACGCAAACTTCATCTCTTTAAGAGCTGAAACGTGAAGTGTTTCAGAAAGCTGTAAGCAGCTGTAGTGTTTGTTATTAAGAATTTGTAAGTAATTACAGTGAGAGTTCATTAAAAAAAATCAGTTCTTTCTTATACATAACTGCAAGTTCAGAACAATGTTAACGTAAATTATTTTGCGTATAATTCATCTGGAATACAAACAAACATATTGTTTTTTGTTATTTTATTCGTCGTAATAGTAGTAAAAAAAGGGAACTAAATATTTTAAATGCATGAAACGTAATTATTTCCTTGAAACACTTAATGTTTATTTCTAGAGATGAAGGGTAAAAGATTTAATTTCTTGTTGCTTCTATATGATATTATTAAGGAATTATCATACTAAGTTTATATTCTCGTTCTTTTTGATTGCATAAACTAACGAGTTCTAAACGTCTGCATGAGGAATTATCCCCAGATCTTAATGATAACAGAAAGTCAGAAGAAGGGTGTAAAGACCTCTTTATTCTATCAAATGTAGTTGCACAGATGGCCCCACTTGGGCTTAAACAAAGCGAACACTTCTGGCTTAATTCAAACAGCTGAAGTTCAACTTAAAATAAAATGTAATTAATTTAGCCTAACGGCTCATAGGATAATTCAACGAGCAGGAAACCTCTGGCTCGTAGAAGTCGGCGGGAACAAGCCTAATGTCTAAAAACACTCAGCGCCACAGAATTAATTTGCTAGTAACTCAAAATAGCAACGTGGCCTTCAAGCAGGCATAACATGCTCTAAAATCACCTTCCAAAACATTCCCTTAAATAATACTTTTTCTACCTCAATCTGAATATACGCGCGCTAGTTTATTAGCTCTCTGGCAGGAAATCGTGGGTAAAAACGACACTGAAAGGAAAGTTACTTTAATTAAAAATTAACTCTTAGTAAAATTTCCACAAGTTCGTCATCATTTTTTAAAAGCTAAGAATTAAGAAGCATTATTTTACGTAGTTTAGGTTTGAATATCTGCGTATCTATTTCTGTTACGGCAATTTAGTTAATGAAATGTTCAAACGGTAAACGTTAAGAATTTAGAATGGGTGTTACAAAGTCAATTCTTTCTACTACAGAATTCTCTCGCAACCATTATATAGCTTTGTAAAAGGCACTGAAAAGGTTGGAGAATCCTTCTTTTTACAAATTACCTCAACAGATGGCATTTTGAGGTAATAAAATGGAACTATTTACTTCTGGAAACAACATATTACTTGATCCGAAGAGTCATCACAAAGAAAAGACCTAATTTAAAAAAGCTATATTAGAAAATGTATTTGAAGCTGATTGACAATTTCTATTGCAAAGTAAACCTGAAAGGTATTGTTTTTTAATCGTGTAATGAGTAAATTTTAATTTGAGTTTCGTTGGCTGCCTTGCAAATCAAAGCGACTCTGTTTCCACTCAAGTAAGCTGGATGGTATCTGGTGAGATTGCAGCAAAAGCAACAGTGATGTACTTCTCAATAAATGGCTTTGTTCTTTAAATTAGCTGAAAATTACCCATAAAAATTCAAAAAAAATTTTTTTTAATTAAATTTTGCATATCGCAGAACTGGCACAGCGATTGTCTTTTCATGGTTGCCGCTTTTATCAGAACTGGTGCGTTAAGGACTGCCGCATCACTACTGCTGAGCAAAGTTTTTGCTCTTGTCAAGATTCCAACAGTCAAAATTTGGACTTCTAAATAAAAATTTGGTATAAATACTAAAGAGATTGGTTTACGACCGAGCACAATATAATGAATGGAAATCAACTTTACCTTTTTCGGAGAGCCTTTATTATCAGTTGAAAAGTACGTTTTTTGACTTGTCGTTCTTGAAATACTGGATAGAATATAACAAAAGTCTCGGAAAAACATAAATTTGTTTGACCAACACAAGAGATCACATACGCAATCCCGAGGTAACAACCGTGGTGAATATTCTACAGTGCTTTAAATTACAAAGGTTTATGATTGAGAGATAATGTGGTACTGAACATCATATACCAAATTTCAAAGTGATTGGATAGTTTTGATTTCGGAAACTGATATTAAAAATCTAAGTGTATTAAAGTAAATGAAGTACATCGTGATTTCGCATTGTATAATGCCTCCAGAGCAGACTGGACTTCGTTCTTTCCGCGGTTGAAAAAGGTACACAGAAGCATATTGGCTCTATTTAATCTGTTGCAAAAAGACGCTTTTTACTGGTCTCGGAGGACAGGATCAATGGGATGATTAAAGTCAGATGGCAGCTCAGCGAGTAGCCCTCTACCTGGGTTGTTCTGACTTTATCACCAGGACATGTTGGGACAGTGGACAAGAGAGAAAACGAGAAATCGTATACACAACTGCCAAGATCTCGACGCCGTCGACAGGTCAATAGCATAGAGGACCGTCATATTACTCGGCAACTACACACAGCTTTAACTATGCCATTATCCGCCATCCAAATTGATTAGACGAGATAGTGGTTAGTGAAGCTGACTGCCGTACTGAAGAGCCCGGATTCAAATCCGGAAAAAGAATGGATGTTTATAAGTGTATAATGCGCTGAGGGCGCACTCAAAATACATGGGCAACCAAAATCCTTTCGAGGTTAAATGGTAGAAGGAAAGGGGTGAGAGACTTTCGAGGTGTTCTTCCTCGGATTTCCATCCGGGACGGAAACGTAGCAATAAAATATTCTGGCTTTAAATAATATGCCTACTTGGGTGCTCAGGTGCCGAGCCTTGCTTCAACTTGCAGCTGTCCTGTTTGCCATCCAGTCACAAAGAGCACTTTGAATACGGGCCCCTGTGTTTGCTTGAACCACTGAAAGGTGCCTGGCTGACGGACATTTGGTAGGTGGAGTCCATTACATATGGTGCCAATGACATCCAGCCACTGTCGCCTCCGTTTGGAACAATGTCGCGCTCGACAGAATTAGATCACAACCCAACAGAACCAAACGGTCTTCATAGACGAATCGAGATTCATTTTAAGTTGTGATGAGAAATGTGTATGTGTGTAGTAAACGCTTCAAATCTGCCTTCGTTTTGAACGAATTTTGCGGTAGACAGCTCTCACAGCTAGTGTGATGGTATGAGGTGCTGTCACATACGAATCCTCCTATTTCTGATATTGATCCGTAGCACCATGACAGTACAGGGGTACGTTCGATGGACACCCTTTAGCCACATGTATCACTACTCATGGCAGGCCCCCTAAGATTCATTTTTCAACAGGATAACGTTGGGCCACACTCAGCAAGGGTGCCACAGGAATGTTTCTGTCAATACCCTTCCTTTGCGCGCCCAGTTCCTCAGATTCGTCACCGATGGAATATGAATCGAATCCTTGAGACGGAAAGATGCCCAGCCTAAGCGTATGTTCGAATTAGACGTTCCCTTACCTCAACTGTAGAATGAATTGACGCAGGATACCTTAAGGACTTTTATTTTATGCCTTAATGACCTTCGCATCGCTTCGTCTTCTCATGCTGGGGGGGGGCAACAGAATTTTTCCTATAACAAATGACGAGGTATGGTCGAATTAGACGCGACCACAACTGAGGAATGGAGTGAGGTAGTATACTTCAAGGACTTTTATTTTGACTTCATGACCTTCGTATCGCTTCGTCTTGTCATACTAGAGAGTCAACAGAGATTTTCCTATAATAAATGACTCTTGTGCTTTGGTTTTTTTTAATCACTTATGTCAACGTTGCACTTGCGTATATGAAATTTCGTTCGACTCACTCAAATCGTTTTTGTAGAGCAAATTTTTATGGAAATGAGTGTATTTCGGGGATGATTACGGAGTTTGAGATGTGCACATTGTTACCTCAAGATTGATTAACAAAAACAAAAAGTAGTTTTTTAGAAACAAACAAAATTGCAACTTGTAACTTTTATCAGAAAGTTTCATGAAATAGCTGTCAAAATGAGAATTTTTAGAAAAGGATTGCAGATTCAAAATATTACGGCACGATTTTGAAACTGCACCCAGTATGTAACATCGAATCGAATTGTTTCACTGTCTTTTCAGGTTATAAATTTTAGCGTCAGCAAATTACTGTTTCGAATTTCTTTCTTCGAAAGTTAACAATAGGATCTTTTTAAGGGCTTTAAATTTCCAATAACATTATTCTACTTCATTTTCTGAATTTCTGTTAAGCAATCATTCGTCTTTTAAAAGAAATTCGAAATTCTTTCTGTCCTTGACCATAATAAGGCAATTACACTTTACTGAAAAAAAAATTTAGAACTTGGAAGCTATACATATACTTTACCTTCCTTTTCTAAATACAGCATCTAATTTTAAATCCCAAGTCCATATATGTTTTTTTTTTTATTTTTTCATTCTTTATTTTTTTAATTCATCATTTATATTTTATTAAATCAGGTTTTGGGACATGACATCAAAAATACTTGCGAATTTATTTACTTCATCTTCCAGTGTCGTTCTGAATAAATGGCTAAACAGTATCGTTTCCTTGTACTTACTTTTAATAAGCTTTTATCATATCATAACTTACGAAAGAAAGTTGAAAATATTAACTCTTATTTCAGTACGTAACATTTTATATGAAAAACTAATTTTCTTATCTCAAAAGTTATAAGAAAGAGAATGTCTTACAAGTTTGGAATAATAAGAAGTATTCTTTACATACTATCATATTTTTGAAAAATATTTTTTTTATATGCAACCGCTCAGTATTGAAATTGTTCAGCTACTTTCCGAAGAATTTTGTGCCCTAAGAAAAGAAATTCACTTTTCTTTTTCAAGTTCTATTGGTGTCATAAAAAGGAATTTACGGTGTTATAGAAAAAGAAAGTGTATGAACGAAAGAATTTGAAAGAATCTTACGAAAGAATTTGAAAATATCCTTATTCCCCCCCGAAAAGAATACTTGCATTTGTAAGCAAAGCTGCCGTCTTTCATGTATCTGTTTGTATAGGTAATATGAAAATTTAGGGTATACAAAGAATTAAAGAAAGCTAACAGAATATTCTTACCGCTTTAAAGTTAATAAAAATACCGTTTCTGAATACTTTTCTACATTACAAATTACCTTATTGTGTTTAGGATTGCAAATGATGTGAAAATCACACTTTCCATTTTTCTGCAACCAAAATAAATTATTCAAAAAACCTTTTCCATTGGTGAATTTGATTTTTTAGAGGTGTGTCGCAATCAAAAAATTCTTTCTGTTATAGTTAATGACCCTAATTCTAATCCATCTTTACCTTCAGTCTTTAAGGAAATTATGTATTAGTTTTCGTGCTTCATCAATAGATGGCGCCAGTAGCTTAACTTTTGTTCAGCCATTTTTATCTTATCTTATCTCTATATCTTATCTCGTTCCTGTGCACTCTGGCAGCTGAGGCTGATGGTTCGGTAAAGACATAGAAACTAGTCCTGGGCAATTGGCAAATATAACGCTGATTTTTGTTGTTTGTCTTCTAAATTAATGTGAAAGTGTTGAACATAAATTGTCCAGATTTAAGGAAATTAACGTGATCACTACTTAGCTTTTCAATTACATTTCTTCAAGCGCTATAAATCTCTTGGCATGTTCACAATGTTTTGGATCTCATCTGCGATTTTCTACATTTCTGGGATGCTTCTAAAACGCTGCTCAATAAGACAAAATTTCACTGTAAAAAGCAGAAAATAATGAGCAAATGCCAAATCTTGTGCGTAAGGAGGACGAATTTGAACAGATACGCTTTAGTTAGCAACAACTGTCTGACGACATTTGCATTACATCAAAATATTTTTCTTGCTTACCTATCTTCGCTGATCAGTCGCTAAATTCATTATGTAAGTTACATAAAATAAAGCAAAGAATTCCATACAAATGTTTTTCCGTAGCTGAAAGATATTTTTATGGAGTTAGTCTGTTGACAGCTACCCTGTGTGTGGTAGGGAACTTAAACCCTAACACTGCCTAGAGTCTAGCCGACGACAAAACGCACTAGCATATATGTATAAGTAAGTATATATTGCGCAAATATGGGCTTCAGATTTCGGTAAGACAAGCTGCCGTCTGAAGCTTTTTTTTGTCCTCGGTTTTCCATTTTTTGGTATAGTAGTCTATCTCACAGGCAAAGTAAAATCCGTAAAGCCCACTACCTTTTCAAAAAACCATTTCTTGCTAACAGAGTATTTCACTCGTTGTTTCGATTAACTCCAAAACTAGCCTCAGTTCAGGACTTTCCACGCTGGTCTTTCTCCGTTGTTTCAAGAATTAGTCGTTGTTGTTACTAAATCTGCGTCTGACCATTCGGACTCAAGCCTTGTTTTTCATGGAACTTCTCGAAATGTTGGGCAGTCGTATAAATACGGTTGCGTAAGAAATGAGATTCAGTTATCTAAGTGATTCTGTTCAGAATCTTTCGAGAAAAATTGAGTTTGTTCTGTAAGTAATTTTTCTGATCTGTGATATTCTTTTGAGAAGTTGCCTTACCTTTGCTTTTTTCTTCCATTGAGCTGTTTATAGCTTTGCTTTTATCCAAACGCTGCTAGTCAAGAGAGATTGCCTGTTAGAAGAAATAACTCGGAATGGCGGTATCGACGAAAGAATTGAACTTAACAAACTTAATGCAGAGATTAAAAGAAACTATGTAATAGCAAAAAGACTAAACTGGCAAAATCTATGCAAAACTCTGACTACAGATACCCGAACACTAAACTATGGAACTTGGCCAAAAGAATTGACCAATTGAAGCTTGGTAATGAGGATACTAATGCCATCATTGATGATAACGGCCATGTTTCGTTGGATGATCGAGAAGAGGCTGATGCACTAGCGAAGCACTACGCCAAAGTTAGTAGGCTGAACTTTAAGAGACCTGAAAAAATTTTAGCCAGGACCACTAGCAATCAAATCAAATCTTGCCGCGATGTGCCAGCTGCGAACCGGCTTTTCAATGGGAATTTCACCTTATCTGATTTATTGTATGCCCTCCAGAATTTGGACCCCTCTAAAACACCTGGCCTAGACGGTATCCACGGACATTTCCTGTGCCATCTCGGTACCTTGGGTAGAGAGAAACTTTTGCACTTACTTAACTTGTCTTGGGAAACAGGTAAACTTCCAAGACAATGGAAATCGGCCATCATTATCCCTGTACGTAAACCAAACAAGCAGGCCAGTTCTGCAGAAAGTTATCGACCAATCGCCCTTATCTGCATCACATGCAAGCTGATCGAAAATATTATTCTGAGAAGACTCATCATTTATTAACCAATAAATTGTTTCCGTCCGAGCAATTTGCTTTTCGAAGGGGCCACAGCACTTTTGATCAAATTTTGCACTTTACACAGCGCGTCAGAGATGCCTAAAATCACAGACCTACTAGACACACTGTGGCGGCATATCTAAAGCATTTGACAGGGTTTGGAAATATAAGCTCTTAAATAAGTGCTATCAAGATTTTGACATTACAGACAAAGCACTGCCCTGGATCTCGAACTTTTTGAATCGCCACAACTTCTGTGTTAAACTACAAGACAACCTTTCAGGCTTTTTCAAAATACATCAGGGAATACCCCAAGGCTCTGTACTGAGCCCCATCCTTTTTTCGTTGTTTATTTCAGATCTAGGAAAAAGCATCTATCCTTGTGAAGTCGCTCTTTTTGTTGATGATGTTGTAATGTGGAGCAGTGGTTCCGATGTAAATAAAATGGAACTTCAGATGAATAAAAGTCTGGTAGCAGTTCAAGAGTTTGCAGACACCCACAAACTTAATTTTAATGTTTCCAAATCCTCCAGCTGCCACTTCAATATAAACAGACATCTTTATAATTACTCTCCTGACATTTCTCTGAATGGAGTGCGTTTGGACTGTAATAAACACCCTTCCTATCTCGGATTCACTTTGGATCCCGAAGTGAACTGCTGTAACCATATCGAGAAATGGGCCGATAAAGCAAGAAAAAGACTTCGGATCATGAAGTATATCTTGGGTAGATACTGGGAGTCTGACGCCACTACCCTTAGAATAACCTACATCACCTAGTCCACCCTGTCCTTGAATATGGTTACCAAGTCTATCAATTGGCTTCAACTACTAACCTTAGGAAATTGGAAAGAGTACAGCTCAGTGCGACGAGAATCATCACTGGCCTTAGCAATGAATGCTCAAACGACGTTGTTCTCTATGAGGCGGACATCCAGCCTTTGGGAATGCGTTTTAAGGTGAATTCCTACAAGTATTTTAACAACTTTAAGAGATTTGGTCCTTATAATCGGACCTCAGACTTTATTTTAAATTGGACAAACAATAAACGCCTAAAGCGAGACAGCCCACTTAGTTATGTGTGGAATTCGGATTTTATCAATTTAAATGTCGAAACATCTATACCGCTTTGCCGTTTTGCTCCAGATACTACTTTTAATCATGTTAACATCCGTGAGGAATTTTCGACTAATATTGTCAAGGGCAACCATCACCTGGAACTCCTCAGGCAAATGGCTCGTTCAGTCATTAACGATATTCCAGCCCAGGCCTTTGTGATATATATGCAGATAGAAGTAGATCAGATAAGGGTAGAGCAAAGAGTGGCATTTATTGTAACAACCCTGAAAGAGACATCAGATGCAGCATCAGAAACTCTGATCATTACTCCGTCTTCAGATCGGAACTTATCGCCATCAGCAAAGCACTTGATTATGCTCTCTGTTCGAGTAGTGACATTATACGGATTCTGACAGACAGTAGAAGCTCTATTCAGTACCTTAAAAACTGGCCTAAGATCATGGATAACATCGGTCAGGATATTGTATCTAAACCTTTCGAGCTTGGACAGCGTAAATCTCCAGTATCCAGTGGATACCGTCCCATCTTGGGGTGTATGGTAACGAAACAGCTGACTACCTGGCAAGAAAAGGTTGTGATCTCCCTACACTCACTTCCACTGATTTATGCCCCACTGAAATTCATTCCTACTATAAACATAAAACTAACATGGCCTGGAAAATTTCTCCTATTCACCAATGGTATTTCGCTGAACAACCAGGCCTGTCACTTCTGAGTAAAAGATCTAGGCCTATCCAAACGGTCATGGCTAGTAAAAATCCAAGATACCGTGATAACCGCAATCGCTTGCAACGTAATTTGAAAGCAAATCCTGCCAACACTGGTTGTTGTTACTATTATCAGAAGTTTAAAGCTGATGCTCGTAAATGTGCTTCTTCATGCTTGTTTCACTCGGAAAACTAAATTCTGCTGCTATACGGAAACAAGTCATGGATACTGGAATAGCAGCGAACACATCCAACAGATTTCATATATATATATATGACAAACATACAAACATTAAATTTGTTGTTGAAACAGGTAGCGACATTTCTTGCATTCCGGTGCCAAAAGGAAAGCACCTCACTGCTGCTACACTACAGCGATTTGCTGCAAATAATACTACATTTAAAACATACGGCATTAAGCTACTAAATTTAACTTTCGATCTCAAGAGAAATTTTAAATGGGATTTCGTAATAGCTGATGTTTCAATTCCCATTACAGGTGCCGATTTTCTCACTCATTTTGGATTACTAGTCGATTTAAAAAAAGCGAATAAATAACAACTCTTACTAGTATCGGCAAATTAGAGGACAACAGTCAACTGAATGTTAAAACTGTTTCAAAATGCTCACAATAGCAACAAATTTTTTGACAATTTCCCGAACTAACTAATCCTTCTCTTCACAGCAAAGCAATCAAATATGACACAGTTCATTACATTGAAATAAAAGAACAACCAGTCCATTCCAAAGCAAGATGGCTTCGACCTGAAGTTTATCAGGAAACAAAAAAGGAGTTTGAATTCATAATGAAACAAGGAATTTGTCAACCCCCTAAGAGTAACTGGTCATCACCCCTGCACGTAGTACATAAAAGGCTACTGGCATTAGACCAGTTGGAGATCACAGAGCACTTAATTCAGTTACAGTTTTCGATTCATATCCTATTCCACATATACAAGATTTCGCTTAATCTCTTCATGGCAAAACAGTGTTTTCTAAATTAAAACAGCGGTAATTATCCCTTTTGGTCTTTTTGAGTTTCCTTATTTAAATTTTGGACTCAAAAATGCTGCTCAAACGTTCCAGTGTTTCATGCACGGAGTGTTACGAGGACTAGATTTTTGTTACACATACCTAGATGGCATTCTAGTATTCTCAGAAAATGAAACACTTCATAAACAACACATTTCCATAGTTTTACACAAACTCAACGAATATGGACTTAAGTTAAATACGTCAAAATGTGATTTTGGAGTTAATAAAATAGAATTCTAAGGCCATTTGATAACCAACGATGTCACTAAACCTTTACCTGAACGGGTAAACACAATCCTGAACTTCAAAAAGCCAGAAACTGTTAAAGACTTAAAGAAGGTCTTAGGCTTGCTAAATTTTTACCGTAGGTATCTGCCACGTGCAACACATATTCCAGCACTGCTCAGCGAATATTTAAAAGGTTCAAAAAGGAATGACAAGCGAAAAATTCCTTGGACTGTGCAAACAAGTGAAGCTTTTGAAAATGTTAAACAGCAGTTAGCAAATGCTACATTATTAACACATCCTTCACCAAATGCATCTATCATCCTACAAGTCGATGTATCTCACTACGCTATTGGCGAATCTCTAAATCAAGTTACTAAACAAGGACTCGAACCTCTAGCATTTTTCTCTAGAAAGCTCACAACCACTGAGGCAAAATGCAATGCATATGATAGAGAGTTATTAGCAATATACTCATCCGTTCGCAAATTTAGATACATGCTATAAGGACACAAATTTACAGTATTTACTAACCACAAACCATTAATATTTGCTTTCAAACAAAAAATTTAAAAATGCTTCTCACGTGAAACTCGTCAACTAGATTTTATTTCTCAATTCACAACTAATATTCAGTACATTAAAGGAGCTGATAATATTGTGGCCGACACATTATCTCGCATTCTTGAAATTAAAATCGATGGTCCCACTGATTATGAAGAAATTGCTCAAGCACAATGAAAAGATGATGAGTTAAAAGAAATACTTAATACTAACAATACTTTACAAATGAAAAAGGTTAAGCTCCCAAATTCAGAAATAGAGATGTATTGTGATATGTCAACAGGCACAGCAAGACCTTATATTCCCAAGGCATTTCGAAAATTATGTTTTAATTGCGTACATAATTTAGCGCATCCGGGCATTCGAGCGACGTCAAAAATAGTTCGTACTCGGTATGTGTGGCCAAATATCAGCAAAAATGTCACGAAATGGACAAGATAGTGTATTTCGTGCCAGAAATCTAAAATAAACGAACATACTTCAGCCCCTTCACAATCATTTAGTGAAACCTCTACTCGATTTCATCGTATTCATTTAGATCTCATCGGCCCACTCTCACCTTCCAGTGGATTCACATATTGCCTAACAGCTATCGATCGGTTTACTAGATGGACAGAAGCTATTCCCATCATTGATAACGGTAGCGGAGGCCTTCTATGCCAACTGGATCACCTGCTTTGGGGTGCCAGCTAGATTACAATCGATCAAGGACGTCAATTGATCAAGAACGATCAAGGATGAAGGAATTCAAGTCTTCTTTATTTAAGGCTCTAACTAAACTCCTAGGGGTTCAACGAATGCGTACAACTGCTTATCATTCTGAAAGCAATGGCTTAATTGAGAAATTTCATCGTCCACTAAAAGCCACATTAATGTGTCACGACACACTAAAATGGACAGAAGTGATATCTACTGTGATACTTGGTTTGAGAACAGCTCTGAACGAAACCATCGGTTTCACGCCCGCTGAACTTGTGTACGGGACTACCATTAAACTCCCGGGCGATTTTTTCGACACGTCGAATGTTGCAGCTGATCCTGTGGAATATGTCAAACAACTTCAAAGTTGCATGCAGGAACTTAAACCAAAACCAACTGGATCACATACAGCAAAAGCAGTGTTTATTCACAAAAATTTAAAAACGTGTTCACATGTGTTTGTGCGAAGTGATACAATACGACGGCCACTACAACCACCTTACGACGATCCTTTTAAAGTTCTCAAACGTAGTGAAAAAGTGTTCAAATTATCCATTCATGGAAAAATTGTTTCGGTCTCGATTGACAGCATTTCTGTTGAATACTGACATGGATACATCTGTTTGACATTGATGCTAATAAAATATCCACCATACCATAAATGGGTACATTTATCATTTACACCCATTACTAAAATATTTTCAAGTAAAGCATTTACTTAGAAACTGAAAAAGAAGTTTTGGGGAATAATTAACACTTCTGTTATTTAGTACAGAAAAAGTAATAGTTTAAGCCTTTAGAAAAACGCATAATGTTTAAAACAAACCAGTAAAATTGAAAATTTGAGTTAATAACTAAAACCTGCATCAATTCCGATTTGTAAATTTACTTCACCTGCTATGATTCAAAAAAGTTTATTATTCGACACTGGGGATACAAAGATGGCGGTTTTCCTGTTATTGAACATAGATTAAGATGGCGATGCTACGTTTGTCCCCCCGACAGTTTTGCTCGCAATGTTTTACTCAGTGATGTTTCGGCACCAACATTTCAAATCCATAAGCAGCTTGAATAACAGAGATGGTTTCGAATAAAATATTCCAGGATCACAATTGTCAAGTAAGGAAATTGCTTGATATTTCAAACTTGGAACAAGAACTTCATCTATAAGTAAAACTGGTAGTGAACCACTTTGTTAGATTAATAATAAATTACATTTTCCTCGATTTAGTTTAACAAACTAAATTCTCGACTTATTGGTAGAATTCTCCTTTCCTCCCAAGAAGCTTTAATGTCATTTCCTATCGACTGCTTTTATGTTTGATGCTATCGAAGAATGCCCTGAAAATTAGGAGTAATAAGGAAATTTTATTTGCAATGAAGCTATCTAACAGATAAATTGATTTTTCGTATTGCTTTTAAGCTTGAGCTTCTCAAACAGGACACCTTTCATTATTTTCATCCGAAAGAAGAAATTTTATTTTAGTTCTTTAGCGAAGCAACGGAAGTTAATAAGAAACAGAAAATAATTTGCTATATTTCTTTAAAATTTTATTCAAGTCGCTTGAATAAGTTTCTAAAGCGAATAGAAGAATATTTTAATCATACCCAAACCTTATTTACATTTTCATTTTTCGTAATTTCAAAGCATTAATTAATGAGCATCACAGCAGATGTATCTAGCATTTTAAAATACTGAATAATAAAATGGCCATTCTCAATCGTTCAATGGAAAAAGTTCAGATTTTCAATAGCCCTAATCATCTTTTTCCCGTCTGGTAACTTCTCTTTGACTTTTCACTGTAATTTACTTCCTTTTTTCTCTAAATCTGCTCACCTGTAAACAACAATAAGTACAACAAAGAGGATCACAGGTGAGTCTTGAATATCTGATGTACAATAAAGAATTTTCTAAATGGAACGCGAAAGCTCGCTTTCAAAGGCTCTTTCAATGAGCTTTCTTGAAGTTAACTTTGTTACTGTTTTGTTGGTATTAATTTTATCTCCCAAAATATTTTTGTTGGAACTTTGTCATTTCGTTAAAGGAATAAATCAGAAAAATTGCTATATTTCACATACGTGACTCGAATTATGCATTTAATGTAATGTTTTTCTCTTTTTAACGATTTGAATCCTTTTCTTTTTTAAGAAACACAAAGACTGAATTCCATTTTTATTTGGTTTATCTTTAATAATAATTATATTTTTAGTTTGAGAATTATGTTTTTAATAAAAACTTTTAAATGCAGAGTGCATTATATTCACGCTCTAATCAATTTATGAAAAAGATGAAAAATATCAGAATTTATAATACCCTTAAATAGACTTTTTTAACGTTTTGTGTGTGTTACCTTTATTTATTAAATATCATGTTCTTCGCACATAAACCACATAAAATTCAATTAAACAGCAATATCACAGAATGTTTAAAAAACGTAATATCTTTAGAATTTCCGTCTCGCGCGCTGTAGATAAAAATGTTTTGTTCCGTACACTGTTGCCATTGATCGCTTTGAAATTGTTGAAGTTACACAAAATATGAACTAGGTAATAAAACAAATGCGAAATTCAAAATTCGGGCTTCGAGGTGCTCATGTTCGGGTGGAGGATTACGTTATTCAAAATTTTGTGGCTGGAGTTACCGATGTTTTTTCACAGTGCGAGAGAAACCCATACAGTCATAAAGATTCTTCATTACTTAATTTCTTTAAATATAATACACGGCAATAATATTTGGTGACAGCAATTTAAAAAATGATTTGCTGTTTGTAGTGAAACGCCACAAAATGCCGCTTTGAGATTAATAGTTCTTGAAAAGTTTTGAGACTAATAATTCATGAAAAGTTATAGAAGAGAGTTAAATTTCGTAACTGAAAGCTAGTAGTTAGATATTTTAAAATGAAACGTGCTCAGTTTGGGAACCTTTGAATTCGGCTGCTCTTCGCAATAATTTTCTTATTTTGCATATTTTTGGGTTGAAAGAATGGACGAACAAGATTGAAATCTCATTTTTGATGTTAGTTTTTGGGTAGATATTGTTGCCTCTTTATTACGCATGCTTAACAACTCTTATGATAATTTAAGACCATGTCCACCTTCAGTACGGATTGAAGGACACTTCACTTAAGTTGGTTGTCATTCAGTGGCATGTCCACCTGAAGGTGGTCGTCATTTGCACCAATTTGGATTAATCAAGAGAGTGATTATGAGACTGAAGTGCTGCCTACTGGGCTACCGTCGAAGTATTATGCCGAGAGCTTGTTGCTTGTGAAAGAGGTATTAGAAATCTTAATTAGAAGTAAAACTAGTTTTCGAAAAATTCCCTTCATTAGTTTTTTGTAAGTCTGAAGCTTTCTACCTGACAGGTAACAGATCTGAACTGAAAATACTGTTTCGAAATTTCCAGATATCGTTTCATCTCAATTTTAATCTATATAAGAGAAAGAAAATTCAACTTACTTGTGGGATTTACTTGTCTAACGTTTGTAGGGTGAAATCTGGAGAGTAGTAACTGCACAGAAGAAGGGTTAAAATTATCCTTTATTACACTCTTTAATTATTTACAATGCGTCAACTCGACGCTAACAAAGTACGCCTCTGCTTGGGAGGTAACTGAAACAGTAAGAACTAACTAAAAATTTGAAGATATTCACAAGTAGTAGAATTATGATACAGGGTTCATACTATCCTGTTTCCCAACAGAGGATTGAAGATTTAGTGGTAGTAAAGTGATAGCTGTTACACCATGTTTAACCAGCAGTAAATGCTCAGCAGAAGCTCCCGCCACAACAAGCACAGAGTTTGTCCACACTCTCTAACTTTTTCTTCTAGAACTTGATACTTTAACCTTTTCTCCCACTGGTAGAATTTGCATTCCTTCACGCGCGCTACCAAATTTAAATATTCTGGCATTGACAATTACGGAAACGAAGGCTTAGGAAAGGAAGTTCAAATTAAATTAAACTGGTTACTTAAAACTAATGTAACTCCCTACATACTTCTTAATAAAATTGTATTAAGTTTAATAGTTGAACGGAGGACTATAATATGTAACTCAAAGACCAGAAGAAGGAGGTTAAGTGGCTTAAGTTAGAGCTAGTGACGCTTTCTAAAAAAAGCTAATTCATTCCATTTGGTGAAAACCTCCCACGCAAAAGTTTTATGTTCTCTGGGTCCCTGTAATAAGGGATGTTAGGTACAGCTCTAATAATGACTAATATAGGTTGGCCATGTTAGATCTACCAACTTTAAATAACAGCATAAGATGTTCAGTGAGTGTAGTAATTTTATATGGTTGTGAAATAACACTATATACATAGGTATTTACAGCAGTGTATATTATGGATAAAATTCAAGTGAAACATGAAAATAATGTCCTTTAAATATCCTTCTTCTGCGTGGATGCACTTTGACCTTTTTGGCCAGGGCAGAAGCCTCAAATAATGTGTATGAACCACATTTGGCGAACGAAACGTAGATTCAGTCTCCATCGCAGATCTCATTCTTTCGCGATAGTAGATCTCGAGACTCGCGAACCGAGCTGCTTAATTTCGATTGACGTTTACGAGATCTTTACTACTGCTGAGCATCCGTTGCTTTTGTTCAGCATGCATCCAGCATTTCACCCACATTTATGGCGAGTTTCAAATTTTAATTCAGCTCTATTGGTTGATTTGAGAGTCTTTTGCCAGCGCTAGAATCTTTCTTGTGGAGAAAAGAATATTTTTTCTCCCAAAAAGAATTGTGAAGTTATCCTGGTTTTTTCCTTTCCTTTGAGCTGAGGACTGTAGTTCCTTTATGTTGTATAAAAGCTAACAAGTATTTTCTGTGTTTTTTGCAATTTTTCCTGTACTTGTATCAAGGGTTTTTTAGGTATGCATTTTTTCCATGAGGGTTGGAAAGTCGTTTTTCTTCATTTCTATTGGCTTTGCTGCTAATTCCTTAGCGGTATTTGTTGTTCCTTTTGTTTCTTGTCAGTTTTCTTATAGCTTCACATCCCTTATAGGACGCGAGTTAGTCCTCTTTATAGAGTGGGGAGGTTAGCTTATCTATGTTTTCTACTAACATTCACAACTCTGGAGATTTAAGCCAGTAGTTTCCATCTGGCGGCCACCAAAACAGTTTTATAAGGTTCGCGTATATATTTCTCGTAAATTAATTAGGATTATTATGATAGTAAATGTTATGAAAAATTTGAAGAAAGACTTCAGATATTAATGATCTGAAACACAGTTTTACATAATTTTATTACCATTAAAAACGAACAGGAATAACGCCCCTGAAAAATGTACAAATAGAGGTCATTAATTTACATTGTGATATAAATCTCCTCCAAAGATTTGAAGATACAGATTTGATTAACTTTCTTTCCATATTTGCCAAAGATAAAAGATATCTGAAATTAGCTGATATAAAAGGGATGAATATTAAACAGAGATATCATGAATATGAAGCAAAATCATTTGAGATGTTTTCGGAATTATTTTACCTGAATACTGTAACTATTTATAATGTCATAAATATATTAACAATGAATTGCGAATCAATCTCAATTCACATGAACCTGCTTAATAAAATAAACATTTCTAGCTTTAAGTTTCATGTAATGTTTGAAATGTGTCTCATTAAAAATGTGTCATTTATTAGCATATAAATGACCTGTGGAGGAAGATATTTTGACACGCAGTAAGAAGTCGAAATGCTGCAATAAATGCTTGGTTTAAAATGTTTATTTGATTATGGCGAAGTACACTCTTAGACAAAAAAAAAAGAACGACGCACCAGGAAGGAGTTATCCGAATGGGACGAAAATCGGTAGAAGTGATGTACATGTACAAAAAAACAAATGATTACAGTTTGAGAAAAATTGGATGATTTATTGAAGTGATAGAGCTTCACGAAGTGAAAAAGTCAGTAATGCGTTTGTCCACCTCTGGCCCTTATTCAAGCAGTTATTCGGCTTGGCATCGATTGATAGAGTTTGCGGATGTCCTCCTGAGTGATATCGTGCCAAATTCTGTCCAAATAATGCGTTAAATGGTCAACATCCCGAGCTGGTTGGAGGGCCCTTCCCATAATGCTCCAAACGTGCTCAAAAGGAGGGAGATACCTTGCTAGCCAAGGTAAAGTACTAAGGCAAGCAGTAGAAACATGTGCAGTGTGGGGGCGGACATTATTTTGCTGCAATGTAAGCGCAGGGTGGCGTGACATGAAGGGCAACACATGTCTTAAAACCTCGTAAACATTAGGCCTTAAAACTTCGTCGACGTTCCGCTGTAAGGTTGCGACGGATGACAACCAAAGGGGTCCAACTATGAAATAAAATAGCACAACAGGCCATCACTCCTGGTTGTCGGCCTGTCTTCCGGAAGACAGTCAGTTTGATATCACACCGCTGTCCGGGGCGTCTCCAGACTCGCCTTCGCTGGTCATCGGGGCTCATCACTGAAGACTATTCTACTCCACTGAGTGACATTCTAGTGCGAATGAACCCGACACCACAGCAAACGGGCTTGACGTTGTACTGAGGTCAAGGGTAGTCGACGCAACGGGCGCCGTGACCTTAGCCCCCTTTCTGTGAGCCGTCTATAAGTGTCCTTGCGGTCATTGAAGCACTAGTTGCACGTACAATCGATTATAATGATGCATCTGGGGCTGTGAGCGCTGCTCTGACGATTGCTCGGTCTTCACGCTCTGCGGTTTCTCTAAGCCTACCGCTTTCTTCTTAACGCTGTGTGCGGCCATGGTTCACTCACTCCTGCCAACATCGTCTAATAATGGCGTCGCTCCTGCTCAAATGTCAAGCTATTTGCCGATATGACCAACCGGCTTCTTTGAGCCCAACTAGTCGACCTCTCTCAAATTCTGACATCTGCGCATATCGTTCGAGCACCTGTATGCGAGGCATAGTTACTGCCTAGTAGAGTACACGGAATTGAATTCGTGAAGAATTTATGACTTGGAATCGTAATTTCTCCTCTTGAATATCCTGCCAGTTGCACAGTTCAGATGCGCTGTAGCGACAACCGTTCATTCATTGGCAGCCAAAATGTAAAATTTTGCATTTTCCGTCGAAACCTGTATGCATATCAATTTGTGTCCAATTTGCTTTATATCTTCTCGGTGCGTCGTGGTGCGTCGTTTTTTTTTTCGTCTAAGAGTGTGTGTAAATTCTACCTTCTATAAGTAGAGGAATACCGTTCTGAAGGAATTTCTAAAGAAAAGTAGCTCTTATCGACGTTACACATGAAAAAAAAATCACAAAACACACATGTAGCCAATCTTTTCTTCAGTGTGTGACTCTGAGTTGCTATCAGTACTAGCGCTCGGTGGCTTTCGAGTAAATCATTTTATGAAATATATACTTCCAGTTATAACTAGCTCGCGGTTAAGGACGGATTAACCGAGTTATGGAATGAATCAGCCCAGTAAAAAAGAAATACATCTTCTTGAAAATTACTGTCACAGAGCAACAAAGTAGAAAAACTGGCAACGGAAACTACGGAAAAGAAAATGCTTGGGATAACAGTAGTGGTAGCAGATGATGTGATAATCATTTTTAACTTAGTTTTTAAGTTTCGAATGATGTTAGATTTCCGTTTTTGTAGTGTGTTCTTTTCATCTGGAATATTGATTTAATTTAGGTATAAACGAAGTTCTTGTCGAGAATAAAGTGTTTAAAAATACAGGCAATTTTTTAATAGTATCTTTCTTTAATTATGAAAAATAGGCTATTCCTCTTTCTTTCGTTTTCTTTTCTCTTTTTCTTACCTCTTTTTCCTACTGTTTTTATATGACCAATGATGTTGTGTTATCTGTGGACGTAGGTTATCTGCGATAGAATGTTTTTAAGTAAAATCGTTTTTTCTGTATAATCCCCGAAGAGTAAAAAACAAGTTATTAAAGCATTCACTTAATTCTTTAGGTATACAAAAAAGGTTTAATACCTTTGCAAATAAAATCATTGATGTATACGAGAACAAATTTGCCGACTTAGATAACTTTTCACTAAGCTTTAGATTTATGTTCGATAAAATATCGCTCTTTGTTAACTCTACAGCTGGCCTAATAAAAATTACTTTTACATGTGGGTATCTTTTTGAATTTTTCACCTAATAATATGGAACTATAGAATACTGTGTATAATATTATAGACATTAATCGTAATTGTTATTTTTTTGATATTTAACCAAATTACTACTACTTGTAATATTTTTAAGCAGCCTCTTTTCTTGCATTGGTAAGCGATGTTCACTGCGAAAAAAAGGGCGGGGGAAGTTCTATATCTTTTGTTCTACTGGATCAATTGACAAAATTCAAACTGCGTTTTTCATGCATCGAAAGCGCGACCCAGGATATGTATTAGATTTATATATAGCGTTGTTTAAATATAGGTATTTTGACCCAAAATTGGACTTTTTTTTTAAATAACATGCCAATTGTTTTCCATATTTCGATTCTACGACTCAAATTATGCCAAACCGCCAAATGTTGTAAAAATCGCACGAGTAGTTTTTAAAAAATTAGCTCTAAAAATTTTAGCTCCTCATTGTTAATTAAATTTGATATATATTTATTATTATCTCTTTTTTTATTCAACTTACTTGATTCCTTCTTTCACATTTCGAAATTTAGGTTCATTCCAAATAAAATTCGCCTATTTTTTATGACTTATTTTTAAAAGCTGTACTTTTAAATAATTTTTATAAATTTTTCGAAAAACCTTTTTAATTATAATCTATAAAATTTTTACTGTCATCTTAAAATAGATGTATTTCCAAGCATACCTGGAAAAATTTAGAGTTCTTTATTTAAAATTTCCTTAGATGTACTTGAAATTATATATTTGCACGTTTTGAAATTAAGCTTATTTTTTAAAAGCTATAATAACACAAATGTGGTTTACGCACTTTGTTAAAATTATTTGAAAGTATGAACAATAACTTTTTTTTTCCGCTCGCCTGCAATGAAAAAAAGAAAGGGAAATTAGGTTGCTATAAATTAAGAAGTTCGCTAAGTAAATTTTTCTTTGCGAAAACTGAAAAATGTACGCCAAGATAAAGTTTTGAATTTCTCCTTAAATTTGGTATCATAACTTACAAAATTTAATATTTTGGCAAAATTTGAGTGGTAGAATCGAAATATGAAAAAAAAAATGTCATATCATTTCATAAAAGTCCGATTTTGTGTCAAAATACCTATGTTAGATCAGTGCTACATATAAATCTAATATATATTCTAAGTTCTGCATTCGAGACATGAAAAATGCAATTTGAATTTCGTCAATCGGCCCAGCAAAACGGGAGATATAGAACTGTCCCCCTTCCCCCTTTTTTTTTGGCGCTGTGTACCTGTGTGGGAGGTAAATAAAAAGTAAAAACTTTAAACTATTTGAAAGGTTTCATATTTTAACGGTCTTCCAAAACGGTTTACTAATGTTTTTTGCGCTCTTCTTGAACTCACAACCTACCAATCTGCTCTTACACTTAGTCCTCCTAACCTTTTTTCTTTGTAGCTTTATTATTAAGCATCGTTATCTTCGAATAAGTTTAGAGTTCCCGATGCAGTGCTAAGTGTTGGCATATATTATTCTATTTTTTTCAGTCGTCTTTTCTCAGTTTAACATATGAATGTTCAGGTTTTTTTTTGTAAGATGATTTAAAAAACGTTATTTGTTTGGTCGTTTGATTGTTCCATTTTTGTCTCTTGACTTTATTTACTAAATAGCACATTCTAGGCATTTATTTACTCCACACAAAATTCAATTCAGCAACAAAATCAGAAAATATTTAGAAACAGGATATCTTTAGAATTCTTGACATAGTGTTAGAAGTTATCATACATATTTTTACATTCGCTATATTATTTCTTTAAAAATTAGCTGCTTGCGGGACTAGATGTCTAAAATAATTATCATAAAGAAGAAAAAGTATATAATGATTTCAATGAGTCCAACTCGTGTAATTTCATAAAAATATTGAATGTTACTACTTTATTTGTTTGTTTAGATCAATTACATTAAAAAGTATAAAAAATATTCTTAACAACTGTGCTTATTGCTTTTAAATCGCTTAGATTATTATTACTCTATAACCTTTCAGATTAAATTTGAATCTATCTTAGATTTTACTAAATAGTAGTGGAAGATAAATGTATTTTATTTCCGGATGCGGCAACATATTGTTTTCATAGATTTGAGTTTGTTAATTAAAACTGAAAGATAATTAATTATCTTACATTTTCCGAATTTGTCTTTCATTAAACATTGGTATTTGCGGGATAACGGATCCAGAATGTTAGACTTTAAATTGAAACACTGAATTGTTAAATATTTTGAGTCATTGTTGTCTGTTCTGTTCCCGAGAAAAGGAAATTAACTTTGTTAATATTTTAGTTTCCTGTTCCTTCAGGCTAAAATGCTAATAAATATTTCAGTTGGATTTTTATTCTGCTGCTGTTACTTTAAAATTCTAGAGTTGAAGGTAAAGATGATATTGTAATTCATCCAGCAGTGTAAGATTGTTACACTAGTGTTTAGACTAAATGAGTTAAACTTTGCAAAATTACCAGGCTAAAAACTACTGTCTAGAGCTTAAAACTATTTTAGGCGTTAAACTGATGTCAGCATAGGAATATTAACTGATTTTTATAATCTGAATATACTTTCTAATTTTTAGATGTGTTTATAACATTCTGGAATATAAACGCAGTTGTCATTTTTAGCATTTGTAATTTTAAATGTATTAGCATAATATAATTACAAGATGTTAGAGTGCAAAATTAAATATTCAGATTAGAATTTACTTTACAACGTACGATTCTCTAACGGCAACATACTTTTTCACACTGTTTCTTATTTTGCCATCTCTCGCCAGTCCGTCCTTCAAATTTCTATGCGTGTGCATCGGTGTCCAGACCTTTTAATTTTTTTATATACTTACCAATTTATTTTAAATCAGAA
>KK113846.1:91865-125975 GCA_000611955.2 Stegodyphus mimosarum
GGTTTTGTAACTTCAGTTTATAACCATTTAAATTTCAAATTTTCATTCTTTAAAAAAATTAGCCGAATAATGGTTTTATATGATGAAGTGATTAGTTTGCGCCTTCTAATTATAAAGTATCCATAACTTTACTTTTCATGGAACATATGCTTTATTTTATGGCAAATTTTACAGTCCCAAAAGGCATATGTAATATTTTTTTAGGTTTATGAAAATAGGTTTTAATATATTTGAAAAACGTTTGATAGAAATGCTTTATTACTCCAAAGGGGCTTTGTCCTGAAGGACTGTTTTCTCATTTTGCGTTGATTCCCTATAAATGTTCGACTCACTTTTCAAATTTTACCAGCAAACATTATCGCTCTAAATTACATTTAAAGAAATTAAATAATGAAGAATATGCATAAATGTATGTATGTTTCTCGCATTGTGATAAAACAACGGTACCTAGAGCCATCCAGTTTTGAATAACGTACGTCTCCACGCAAATATGGGCATCTGGAAACCCAAATTTGGAATTTGTTTTATTATCTATTTCATATTTTGTAAAACTTTAATGAATTTTTGATTAACAAACTCAACAATTCAAAAGCGAGCAATGGCTACCCTCTACGGGAAAAAAAACCTTTTTATCTCCAGCGCGCGCAACTGTGTATCGGAAATTCTAAAGATATGCTCATTTTAAAATTATTTGGCGATATTGCTGTTAAACTGAATTTTATGGTTTAAGTGCGAAGAACATGATATTTAATAAATAAAGGTAGCACACAAAACGTTAAAAAAACGCCATTTTGGATGTAATTTAAAATCTTAAACATTTCAGATTTTATTTTTATTGTTTTTTTATTTCTGCTTATTCTGAATTATTTTACACAAAGATTTCATTTTTTTAGACACACATCATTGTAATAGTTTGTGTTGAGATACCTTTTATGTTATACATGAATCTACAAAAGCACACTCATATAATTTTATTGAATTAATGGCTTAAGCGTTAATGTATGGCATTTGTAAAGATAAATAAATAAATAAATAATTTTATTGGACTGAATACCCATGTCAATTCAGTGAACATCGGCACCCGCTAGGATTTCATACAGATGTCCTTAATAACTACACCATTCTAAAAGGAGAAAATTTATTGGTTGGAATGCGCTTTAGCCCACTGCTTGGCGGCGATTGTTTTTGAATGAGCAATAAACGCGCCAACATGGGTAACTCCGCATATCCGCCAACCTTATTTTGTTGATTTGTGTACGTTGCCTACATTGTGCAATTCGCTGAAGTTTTTTTTAAGTTTAAAAGGAACGCTGTGCACATGGTATTTTCTTGTAATTTGTTTTCGTTATTTTAGCTTATTTTGTTCATTTGTGTACGTCGCCTACATTGTGCAATTCGCAGATGTTTTTTTTAAGTTAAAACGGAACGGTGTGTACATGATATCGTTTGTAATTTTAATGCCCTTTTAAAAAAAATTCCTTCTTTCTTCGATGCCATTTTGGTTACGTTTTCGCGGAGCGTGTCGGGAAGGTTATGTAACGGCATAAAATGTGTAAGTATTACAACATAAAATGTAAATAATTAATTTAAACCTAACTGACAAATATTTTAATGATCATAATGTTCGTTTTGCGTATTATTTTATTATCTTTTAGTGGCAACAGTTTCCATACTAATTTATGCTTTAGAGTTCTATATTTTGTTTACAATAGGTTTTCTCGGAGAGTGTCGGGAAGGTTGCAATTGCAAAGACGTTTCGCAGAAACGCGCCGAATTGGCGATTTTCAAAACATCGCCAAGCAGTGGGCTAAAGCGCATTTTCACCTTTATATTTATTGAATTAAATAACAGCTCGCAAAATGTAAACAGCAATAAATAAGCATAAGTAGATCAACAGAAGTAAGACTTCTCCTTAACTTGTGAGAAATCACATATCACCGACATCACTACTGGAACAGTTATCATATAAGAAGTCACAAGTCACCGATATCACTAGCAGAACAAATACAAAAAACATAAATCACTGAGCAAGAGTTCAGTATAATCGGTCAATTTCAAACTGATTCCTACGACTCTAGCGCAGACGTATATATAAAGTTGCCCAATGCTTCTGGAAGCAGCAGGAAAAACCAGGTTTAGAGCTTGGGAAATGAGTTATCCGAAACTTTCAAAAATCACCAAACTGGTAAGAAGTAGCCAAATGGTGCCATTAATAATTGTCAGAAAACGTTTTGCTCATATCTCAGCTTTTAATCGAGTTTTATCTTTTCAATTCAAATATCGATCAATTTAGAATTCAAATATCTACAACAAAATAAATAAAATGAATATCTATAATCCCAATAAAAGACAGTCAATTCGATTCAAAATACATAATAAAATTATTATACAAAATGCACTGAACAAAATCACACAAATAAATATAAAATAATTAATGCTATAAAATACATAAAAACTAAATTACTTTCAAGTGAACACAAATACTTACATGAATTTATAAACTATGCATCATGCATGTTCGAAATTGTAGAAACATATGTGTTCACAAGAAAATATAATTATATATTGATACAGTTAGGTGATTTTACGAAATGTGTGTGGCATGATTTAAGCCATCTTTGCAAGAAACAATGTAAGAGAACCAGTGTACACATAGAACTATCATGCTATTGATTATTGATCTAGTTTCAAATAATGTTGCTACGTGATCTTTCAGCAAACACTTTAGACAGAATCTATTATACCAACAGGGAGCTTGTTTATTAGTGATATGTAACAAGTTCAGTCTTGCATGACTAAGTCCTAAAGTAATTAGAGCGGATGCTTGCTGAAATGATGGAAAATTACCGCGTACAAACCTTTTCATGGAATATTTATAAAGTATTTATTTAATATAACATCGAAACGGGAAACTGACTGGAGGTTGCTGGTTTAATTACTACTCTGTAGTTTACGAAGTTTATACAAATCTTATTTTGTTACAGATTACTGTAATTGTTGGAAAAAATAAGATACTAAAAATTTGTAGATTCTCACTGCATTAATTAAATAATTCATTCTTTATGCCGATTAAATACATTTTGATTCTTTCTTGAACAATTTCTACATACAACGTACCCATGAAATACGTGATATATAATTTCAAAATCTTACATTTTGATTCTTTCCTGAACAGTTTCTATATACAACGTACCCATGAAATACGTCAGATATGCTTTCAAAATCTTAAGTCGTAGACATATACTTCTGATTACAAAACTATTTTGAACAATAAAAATAGTCATATTATGGTACTGTTAAATTCGAAAACTCATTTTTTTATTTCATTTATAAAGTAAAAAATATTGTAATCGCGAAAAATTTCGAATATTATATTTCAAAGAAAATATCCATTTTGACTGCTGTCGAATCCATCTGAATGATGTTTTTGAGTGACATCTGTACGTACGGACAGAATAAAGGTCTGTCTTTCCCAAAACGAATTAAAAAATGGATTCAAAATGGATTCAGAAGATATTTTTTACGTGACATCCGTACGTATGTATGTGATAAAAACAAATAAAAGAGAAAAAGACGTAGCAGTGTTGTTTAGTTTAGAACGTAGATCCATATTGAACAGGAAGAATTCTGATTGCGTAGTATGCTAATATGTTGATTTCGTAATATCTAAGAAACTTGTCAGTCGAGGCAGATTAAATTCCCTTTTTATTTAAATTTACATTTGTGACCACAATTCACTTTACACTCTAATCGTGCTTATTTTCAGAATATTTAGAAACTATTGCGATAGGAAGAGAGACAGCGAAATAAAACCGCGCCCAAACAGCAATAGAGATACAAGCGAAATGCGCATTTATCTAACATGGCAGCTCACCAAGAGGAAGGTTTAGGTTTAGGTTAGAAAGTTTTAAGTTCTCAAACTCGAGTTCAAGTTCCCAATTAGCTATGCTATCAGCATTACGCAAGCCATGCGACATAAATTTATCTAGAAATGACGCAATCCAGAAATGCTATTCATTTTCTTAGAATAAAAAGGAAATAACCAAATTAAAAAAGAGGAATTAAAAGGCTATTACTGAATTTAACTATTAAAGCTGATTTACATATTTTTTATTTTACATGTACGTATATTGTATATCTCAAAAACGAGTAGCCTCAGAATGTTGAAATTGGACTGCTATAACATACAGCTGTGCCAATCCTTTTTTGGTTGCAGTAGACATACCAGAAGTATATATATATATGTATATATAACATAAATCCTGTCTAGACTAGTGGGTACCCACTCTGTTACTCGGCTCGGTGAGCTCAGTTTTTGTAATGTTATGTATTTATTAAAATGGGCATTTTTTGCTTTAAAAGTGATTGGATTATGTTGTTCTTATGTTCCGGTTAAGGTTTTTATGCCCTTAGTTAATCTGCATGCAATAGTTGTAGAAATATCAACAATTTCAAAGTTGTTTATGTGCGACTAAACCTAAAGGAGCAGACATTTGTTTACATTTGAAACTTAGCATAATAGTGAATTAAGTCTGTTTTTGCATCTTCAGGATCTTTTTGCCGAATGGGTCCAAAAGTAAACTTTCAGTTTTGTACATCGAAAAATCTGCTTCTTGCCCGCTGGACTAATTGCTTTTGTTTTTACATAGAGATTCTAATTTTAATTGTAAAAATTGTGTTTTTAACCGCTTTAACTGTATTTGGCGTTTTATATTTTCCTGTATTTTACAATCTTTAATGAAGATGTTTTAAGTTTTTATGTATTTATGCCTTGCTGCGAAGTGAGTAATTATTTAATTGAACGAGAAATATATCACTAAAGAGATTCGAGGAAATAAGTTTAAAAGAAATGCAGCAAAAAATGTATATAATCCAATAGGCCTACTAAGGAAGTCGTGTAAGAATTTTTTAAGTAAGAAATTAAAATATTATGCGTTTCCTCAATCAATGTATCTATATTAAGCAAACGTCTGTGGTAATTTGGTCATCCTAGAATATGGTTAGGTTAGGTTAGGTTATTCAATTATGGCAAAGCACACGAGGGCTATCTGCCTAAAGGGAGGGATGCTTTCGTGGAGGACTTTCTAAGGAAACTGGCTGGTATACACGTTACACATGGGGAAAACCACGAAAACGCCCATGCAGCCAGCCCGTTCACGGGATTCGAGCCTCGGACCGAACTACCAGTGTTCAGCGTCTTTACCGCTCGGCCGCTGGTGGGCCTCATCCTAGAATAGGAAACACAAAACCTTTGTATGTGTAACAAAAGTGGGGATGGTTTAATTTTAAAATTAGAGATGGTGTTTTTTGAAAATTCAGGTGTCGTAGACAAACCCAAGAGCGAAATATATTAATATAACACTGAATATTCTTAAAAAGCTGAAGCGTCTTTCCTTGTCATATCAGCTTCTTCTGCAACGGATTCCTTTCCATGTTGACATCTTGGACAATGAGATTGCAGACACCCTGGATAAGGCCGGTGCTGGAGATGCCTTGGTGCTTTCTACGCCTCTCACCTATACGGAACGTTTTCCCATGATTAAGTGGAAGAATAAAACCACCTGGCTTGTTCCACCGGTGTACTTCTGGTATCAGAGTAATCGGGCGGGTGGCGCTCTGGCTCTTGATTGCAACAGACAAAAACAAACCATCCTCACCCGCTTCCTTAGTTGGCATCTTTCATCTTTAACATCTTTTAGGGTTCTAAGTGTTTTGAAGTCTGCACCAAGTGTTGTTCTGAGGCAGCTTCCCCTGATCATATTCTTGCTTGTCTAGGGCTCTCTAAGCAGGATCTTACAGGAAATCCATTATTGATTCTTTAGGGTGAGGAATGTCATTTACCTGATTTAGCCCTGCTAGTCTTTGGGAATGAGCAACAACAACAGAGCCAAGTATTTGAACTTGCGCATCATTTAAAAAGAAATATTAGTTTAAAAGATATTTCTGGTATTAATGGATTAAGTGGCAAGCGTTACTAAGCAGACTGTCGAGCAGTGTCTTGATCATTGCAACGTTTTTCGAAAATGATATCTTATTCACAGAATCTTACAAAATTCGCGCTCTAGTAGGCTTCGACCACATAATCAATTCGTAACACTATTTGCTTTAATAAAAAAGGAAAGGTATATCAAACTCAGTGATATTTTTTATGACTAATTTATTAGGATCGTAAAATTATAAAAGAAAATGTGAATGTTGTTAGGATTCACAAAAATTGTAAATTACTTTGCGAAAATATTTGCAACATGCTTAAAGTAGCAGAATTTATAAATGAAGGAAAGTTACACAAAAAATAAATCGCAAAAGAATATTATTGAAAAGCATTAAAGGGAAAAATATAAACATCGAATTGTTCTTATTTATATTGTAATTGATTCTCAAAGAAAGGGAAAATAAGATCACTTCCCGTCATTGAAAAAATCCACAAAAAAAATCCCAGATTTTAAAATTAACTACCTCTATCGATTTATTTATATACGCAACTTAAATATATATATAAGAATAATTATAAAACTTTACTAAACATAAAATCAGAGGATCTAGGAAAAAGTTAGGTATCTTAATTTTAATAAATTTTATTTTTAAAATCTAAAATCAAAATAAATGCATATTTTGTTCTACTAAATACATTTTTGTTAGTGAAATTACGTGTATACTACAAATCTTGAGAAAACATATTTCACTTGGAAACCTTTATGGAGATAATGCTTATGATCAAATCCAATTAATTCAAACTCTTCAGGAACTGCCAACATTTTGTTTTAATAAGTTGGTTCTTTTAATTCTGTCTAAATTGAGTAGAGATTCCATCTATGTAATGGCAAACAGAATGTAAATTTCGACTAAATGTGGCACTTACGGATTGCAGACATCTTTATCCTAATTAAATAGCTATTTAAAAACTTGCATTTAAAATATTGGACATCCAGAAACTGAATCGTAAAACGAATTAAGTAGAAAAGAATAAATGAAGTGCCAATCTAATATTTTACAAAGCTTTGAGTTTCATCATTATAGATGTATTGCCCAAAAAAGAACAATATGTAATGCACATTTAAAGACACAATGTGTTCCATATTAAGTATTTTCCCCCATACCCTTTTCAGTATATTTTGAATCCCCTTCAAGTACACGTAGTCTGCAATATAAATCTGCAAGAGATTCCTTTAAAATAAGATTAAAGAAATAAGTTTCATTTTAAAGCCTTTAAAGTATTTTGAGAATAAAGGAGCATTTTACGAAGTGTTTTTATATACTGTAGAAGCTATATCATTAAAGGCTGGTTATTTGAAAATTCTGTGATCTCATCTGGTAAAGCGCACGGGATTTTTCACGATTTTCTTCCTTATAAAATATTAATATTCTTCACAGCCTAAAGAAAGCGCATAAAATGAATATACTTCTATGTTCAAAAGGTAATAGAAAATCGCTTGTGCGGAAGTTCTCTCGGAAACATAATAATATATTATTCATGTATACACTTTTATTGGATAAATATTTAGTGTTCTTTTTCCTGTAAAAAATAATGCTGGCTTCCACACCTTCTTTAAGAAACATATTATTCGTCGTGCTGTTAAATTTCGTGATTAAAAGACGACTATCATTTTTGTGTTGAAAAATAAAAATACTTTTCTTCCCAAAATGCAGAAATTTTAGCATACTATTCAAAAGTTATTTAAATGAGGCTTTTTGAAATTTTGTTTCCAGGAAACGATAATTTATTTTAATTTAATTAATTTTTAAAAGTTCATTGATTTCACTTTTTCGCTTAAACTGAAAGCTTTCAAAAATGCAGCGGCCGAGCAGTAAGTCCCTTAACACTGGTCCGGGGTTCGAATTACGGCGAACGGACTGGCTGCATATGCACTCTCGTGGCACGAAATTTTTCAACACAAAGCACACGGAATGTGAACTAGCCAGTTCCTCATGTGTAACGTGAGTTTAGATCTGGCCATTTTCTCATGTATAACGTATATGCAGGCTAGTTTCCCTTAGAACGTCCTCCATGAAGGCATTCCTCCCCTTAAGCAGATAGTGTCCTTTTCCATTATCATATAAACCATATGAAACCGTTCTAAAATGTGCGAATAACTTCTATATAAAGGGACGAGAAGCAAAATACTCATTAAACATCAAATCCTGACAATTTAAAATACGTGGTTGTAATTTTTTCAACACTACTGACTTTTATTACATTTGGTCAACATAAATTTTCAAGTAAATTGAGGAAAGAAAATTGCGTCGTGCGTGGTTCATTCTTTCTAGCTATACTGAAAAATTACACTATTTTATTTAAAATATAAATGTTTTCATATTTCCTTAAACTCGACAGATTTTAGCAAGTCACTAAGAAATTAATCAATAAAATTCCATTCTATTGAAGAATTTGCCTTTAAAAGTGCGCCTCTCAAACATAAACAGTAAATTATTACGCAGTTTTATCAGTGTTTGGCATATTTTTTGACTTAGCCAAAGGGGAACTTTCAAGTTCATTTATATTCCGTTTTCTTAGCTGAAAATTTATAAAATGCTGATTCAGATGGTTTGAGAGCTTTGCATCAATCAACAAAACCGTGAAAAAAATTCTTTCGTTTCCCAGATGTAGGGAGGGGATATTTTTTCTCTTTGTTTTGTACCGTAAAAAGCTTTCAGTTAAGAACTTGTTTAAAAATTCAGAGTGCAGACTGCCCTTAAATTACAATTATCTTGCAAGCAACAGAAAATTCTTTGCAATCCGTTTTAAACTAAAATTCTAATTTAGTTTTTGTATTATTTAATATAAATTTTATCATTTATGTTTGTATTAAAACCCTCCTTTTCTTATTTCTATGCAATGCAACCATTAGAAAAGTACACGTAATTACTTCGCACAAAAACATGTAGAATATAAATTACTTCGTATAAAGCATCGTAATGTTTAGGTATAATTAATGTATTTTTCTCACATGTGTTAAAGCTTCTCAACAGTTGCTGAATATATTGTTACAACAGTTGGAAACTAGAATTTCTATAATAGGTAAGTATAGTCTGCACACGCACGGTATAACGAATTTAATGAATTTTCTCGTGGACTTCAAAAAAGGATATTCCGGGATCTATGTGCTCTGAGAGCCACTAATTGACCACTTCTGATATACTGCATCAAAATCAGCAAGAATCATGTGCCTTGAAAGAGTAATCATCAGCAGAATTTTTAAGAGAAATAGCAGCAGCCAACGGGATAGTGATTATCGATCCTGACTGCCGTACCGAAGAGCTCTGGTTCGAATCTCGGAGAAGGCAAGGATGTTTGTAACTGTATAGTATCTTTGCTGCATGGGGCACTCTAAATATGCGAGAGCCTAAAGTTCTTTCGAGAGGCTGACGGTAGAGGAGGAAGGGAGAACCTCGGACCTGTTTTCCCGGGGTGCCTTCTTTCAAAATAGGAGAGGGGCTGAGCTAAAGTCGGGCTGTCACCTGTATGATGCTTTATACTCTTACTAATGACAGGCACATATGACGCCTCTCACATTGACTTCTTGGATTGTGCTGACTTTTCTCAGACAAGTGAGATTGGTAACAACAATAAAGAAATTAATTTGAATTCCTCTGAAACAATGTAAATATGGTTTTGGACCGACAGCTCCTTCCCTCTCCGCCGAAAGCGAATTCTATGAAGAAACTACCAGTAACAGTGATATTAGTTTTCAGATGACAGAAATCTCTATGTAATTTTCAAACATGCCTTAGCTCTGCAAAACCGTGAGCGTGAAATGTTGAAATAGATTGTCTTAAGAAATTTACGAATGTAATGTGTATTACATTTAACATTTTACTCGTTATTTTAAAATAGGGCTCTCGTTGAAGTAATTATTTATTTGCTTCCAGTCTTTATTAAAGGGGCTTCATCAGCCCTTTAATGTGTTTCAGGTTTAAATATTGTTATGTGTTTCTCCTTCTTCTTCTTATGTACGTTAAAGGGGTTCGTGGATCTGGAGGAGTGAATAAGGACGACGCTACTTGATGGAGTATCGAAACACACTTTATTGGCCAGTATTTTTCAAGACAGCTCCAATATCACGTTTACAGTCGTCGAAGAACTACTACACACACGTTGGAACAATCAGCGACACAGCCTTCAGACTATCAGGCTATAACGGTGGAGACAGCTTCGCGGCAAAGCACCAGAGTACAGCTCTCGGCTCTGCTCAGTCATTCTCGAAACTTTCCGTACTCTCGAAACTCTCGACGCTAGAACTCACGATGCACTCGACGATACACTAGAGTACAGCTCCCGACTCGGTTCAGTATATCTCGAAGCTCAACACACTCTAAGATAAAACTCAACGATACACTAACAGACTTTCTCGATGCATTCGATGACCAACTCGGCACTAGATTACGAGACACTTGCTCACTGACTGAATATCAACTCAGTAGACTAGGCACTGACTCCCTCTCCGCGTACTAGCAGGGTTTATATAGCTTTTGTTCGAGAACATTCTGGGCTAAACCAGTAAGAATTCGTTCCAGAAGGTTCTTCATCCATCCATGACCTATCGCCAATTTTGTCGCCAAATGGGCGATTTCTCACCAAATATGGCAACCCTACCTTCCCTTGCTATTTTCTGGTAACGCTAAACCTGCTTTTCTGGGAAGCTATCTCATCGCGCCTGGACATTTCGCAACAATATTACTCTTGTGAAAGTCATTTATAAACTTGTTAATAGTTGGAATAAATTTGTATTAAAGGATCTTTAAAAATCCAATTTTATTGCTTTTTAACTTTTTAAAAACTTTTGGTAAATGTAAGGGGTTACAATTTAGAATTTTGTTTAAGCACATCTTGCTTAAAATTTTAATTTCTTATGGTGAAACAAAATTGAACGTTCAGGCGAAGGCTACATACACAGAGTTACCTTAACATGTTCTCGAGATATCGCCCTCAACAACTATTTGACTATTAACTTCAAGCACTAATCAAATCAAAATCAAATTAAAATTTATTTAGCCCCTAGCTTAAACCATTGACTTATAGTATGAACAAAATAATGTAATGAAACCACTTTCCCTAATTGCTTATATTAAAATTATTTATAACAAGTCCGTAATTTAAACCTAAACACTTGGTCGGTTACAGTATCTACAAATAATTGAAGCACTACTTGCTAGTGCCGCAACTACTAACAAAGCTTTACTCTTTCACGAAGAGCAGGAATTAATTATCAGCGAAACACAATTGCCACGTACCGAAAGCATCAGTAGACTTATTTCTAAAATTGACTTCCTACTCTTAACTATTACTAAATTCGCATAACTTTCTGGTCTGAATGAATATCATGTTAATCAAGGAGTATAAATCAAGGAGGAGAGGATAGGCTTTATTACTAATTTAACTTATTAGAGAAGTCATACAACAAGAATCAGCGTAATATTTATAAATACGTTTATTCTTATTGTTTGACTTTTCCAATAATCATTATTCAGAGTACTATTTTAACCTAAACTAATTTAACTGTTAGTAAAACTTAAACGTATCTGTCGCAAAGAAAGGAAATAGTTTGAATATATCGAGAAAAATCTGAATGCACAAAGGAAATTAATTCATCATTAAGTAGATAAAAGTTACGATTAAATAATGAAGTAATTCTTGCGCCAGATAATAGTTCAGTTGTAAAATGTAAGCAAAACTGTGAGCTAAATCAGAACTGTAATGATTAAATATTCAAACAGGTGTTAATATGGTATTACCAATAATATTCATCAGCGACAAAACATTAATAGGTTACTCAAAGTTTGCTTTTGTGAGAATCTTCAGATTTCGGAAAAATGCTTGCTTTTTACAAAGCAGTGAGACTTGTTTTAAACTGCTGCTTTTACTCGGTTTTCAGTCATTACTTTTCATCAGTTTCGTACAGTCAAGATATCAGTCTTTTTCAATATATTTCGTTTCCATTTTTAATCGCAGTAAATAGATAACTTTTTTTCCCTTTTTCTTTCAAAGGCACCCCTTCACCACTACAGACCTATTAAAAAACGTGACTTCCCATCTTCTTGAAAATGCCTCTTAGGATACCACAAACTTTATTTCAAAAAGGGTGCATTGAAGTGCAAAGTACTTGACATTTTCCGAGGATCCTTTCACCAATAAAAATAGAATTTCTCTTACAAACCCAACATTTATGAAGTGCATACAAATTGAATGTATAGCGCTCCCAAAAAGTAGATATTAATATAATCATTAGAAGCTAAGTTTAGCTTGATTATCATTTTTTTCTTTTTGCTATTACACAGCTATATTTAGCTATACCATTCATAGCTATATCAAAAGGAAACAATGAAATTATGTAAAACGTTGCAATATTGAATATTTGGAATTCTGAGTGAATTTTTAAAACAACGGTGGAATAGATAATTTTTTTATTTGAATTTAAAAACAGAAAATTGCAAGGTTTTTTTCAGTTTGAATTTAAAATTTCAAAATATTTATCCAAAAATATGATTTTTGTGTCATACAATGCACATAATCTTGCAATTAATATGAATATAACCTCTTCGGCATAAAAGCAGATGATGGTAAAAGGTGCTGGTTTTCTCTCAACTTTCAGTTTTCTATGTATATGTTATTTTTACATTAATATAGAAAAATAGCACATATAAAGTAGCAGAGTTTTACATTAATATGTAAAAATAGCAGATATGGCATATATAGCGTTTTATTCAATATGATTTTCCAGTTGGTTGGTTTGGGACAAATCTTGTAACTGATTTTCCCCTCATCTCATACCAAGCTGAAGCTTTTGAAATTTTGCACATATACTATTTATGATGAATATGATATTCCACAGGAAAGTTTTTCAAAGTTCGATAGCGATTCGGTTTCAGTATAACACCGAATTTTTCTCATATGTCTTTGCTTACCTTTCAAAGTAAATGCTGCAAATGTTTTTTTGCAACCTCGAATAACACGCGCCTCCTACAAAAAGTTATTTTCTAAAAAAGAAGTCCTTACGAATTTCTGAAACACTTTGTCGAATTTTGGCTGTTTTTCTTTTTTTTTCTTTTTTTCTTTTTTTGTTTTCTACTAGTGCGGCTGCTAATAATAGTGGCTTTTTAAATCCAAAGATTTGATGCTTCATTGTCAACGAGGTTAATAAGAAGTTTAGATATTTAAATGCAGTAGAAATTTATGAATTGTATACATATTTACATTACGTATAAGCTAGGAAATTTTCAGAAAAAAATAATGACATGACGAGCATTTTGTCTCGTGACTGGTTAGAAAGAATAATTTTGCAGGATTAAAAGACGGTGATTTTCTCTGTTTATTACATTTCTGCATTCTATAGAAGGAAATACATGTAAGAAAATGTTTTAACGTTACCTTAAAGTTTAGATGACTTTAGTTGAATGCGCTAAAAAGAAAAATATGGCTCTTTTAGTGAACATAATATTCTTGGAGATACATCATCAAAAACAAATCGTAGGACGTCATTAGAGTATGAACATAATTTCAAGAATAGCAACTAAATTACAAAAATCACACAGAACTAGGATTATCACATTTAATTTATTTAAGTTTATCTTAGAACAGTCATTTAGAATTCGCAGTTATTATCAACTCTAAAATTTTATCTTCAGTTACCTACAAGCAAAATGAATATGATAATTAAAAAAATACTTTAATTTTCACTTTTTAATTTCCAGTCTATTAAAGTTGTCGAGTGAATAGCTCTTTTTGTATTAAAATGAACACTGAGGAACCTTATGAACTTATTACAGACTTATCGATGAGTTCAAATAACAGAAGTCGTAGACTCAAGAATAGTTAACTACCCTTTATTTCACTCAAAATAAAATGAACAGTTGGCCTCTTTCTTGGGCTTACAACAAAGCCTTCATTCGGGCTTGAACTCAAAATAAGAAATAAGAACTAACTAAAAGAGACTCAGTCGAAGCTAACGCATATCTAACCCTTAATTTAAACTAGCCGGCGAATATCAAAAGGCACATAATATACGGCCGACCGTAACACCTTCTAGAGAGATTTAGCCCGAAGGCAAACGCTTGCTATTCAGAATTCCTAGCTCTCTCTGGCGAAAGTTGAACCTTCCTTTAATACTACTTCTAACTCATTTGCATTCAAAGAGATTCTAAAAACTCATTCTGGTAGGGAGTTGCAACTAGAAACAGGAATTGATAGGTAAGGAATAAAAATTAAAATGTCTGTGTATTTATGTATATATATATAACTAAAACTTTTCGCATTCCCCAAGGCGTACTTTCGTGGTGTAATTAGGAATACGTTCGGCTAACATCGGCAGATCTGACATTCGAATCTGGTGAAGACATAATGGATTCACATTTTTCCTATTAAAAAATACAGATGTTGTTTACACCTTCTTAGAATGTTTTTTCGGCCATTTAATTAACGTTTAAATTGTAAAGATTATTTTCTAAATGTTCGATCTGATAGATTTTATTCTGGGCTATATGTCTGCATCGTGATTTCCATGATATAAGGACTTTGTGTAAAATTTCCAGAAGTGTTGATATCAGTTCCTCTTCCGTTTCTTGCCAGAGTCTATCAATCGGTTAGAAAGAACATTTTCCAAAAGACCACAGGCACAACTGTCCGTACGTCAAACGAAACGAAATTTGCAGGAATAAGTAGATAAGATATATATGCAATACCAGTATCACTCTTCCCTTTTTCAAGGAATGCAGCATTACTTTTCGAAATATTAATTGTTGCTTGATGAAATTTCAGGCTTTGAAAGTCACTGGGATAAGAAAACGGAATTTTTTCTGCAAATATTGGGCATAAAACTGCCTCTTGCTATTACGCTGAATTGATTTTAACGTGTTTTCCACTCTTCTATTTTTAATTTTCCATTTCTGAGACCATCATGAACCCCTTACTGAAACTCTCTTCGCATTGACGGAACTAAACTCGTACATCTAGCTGTTCGCTTTCAATAATAAATAGAACTTTTTGTTTTGTTTTGTTTGCTGTTTTGTTGCAATTATTTGGGTAATTCATGCTTCATCAAGGGTCATATTGTATTTAATTTTTTCTCCGGCTAAATTGTTTTTATACAGTTAAAAAAACAGTTCTAAAATTGTTCTGCGTTCAGACAAATGCCTCGGCAAAAGCTGATGAACGATTTTTTTATATTTATTTATTTTATTTTATTTATTTATTTATTTTGAGTTTTCGTCGGACTATTTCTTGTTACCAACGATTTAGCTTTAGAAACATTAAAAACAGCACGTACATTTTTCAGGTATTCGCTTAGAGGCTTTTTTTCATGTAGAAACGATGACTGACGATTTTTCCCTTTCCAATTAATAATCCTGCTTATTTTGTAAGAAGAAATTTTAATATTACGCATTTTTCATCATTTTTTAATTGTTGAATAGGAATATTTCTCTACAGAGAGTGAAAAAATATATCCTTCAATCCCCAGCTTGTTGACATTGCGACATTTTTAAAGAAGTATAAATCTAAACAAACGATGTTACCCCAGAAATGGCGCGCGACTGAAGTCTGGTAGACAATAATTCGTCATCATTTGAATTTGAGAAGTGGGTATCCTGTTTTCCAGGTAGTCTTTAAGTGAGAAAGATATAAGAAATTTCACCTACTCTGAAGCTTACTTTTCGTGGTGTAACTCATACCACGTCCAGCAAGCATTGGAAGATCCGATGGTAAAATCGTGTCTTGGAGTTTTTCATGTTTACTGCTTTAAAAAGCTAATATACTCAACATATATACAATGTATCCCCAATAATCCTTAAGCGGCATCTGTTTCCGGAAACGTTGGTCTTAGATGTACACATTTAGGATTACAAAAATTATTAAATGATCCAAAAATTCATGCTTTAAGACACGGATGGTCAAACTTCAAGATGATGGGAACTGCATGATAGATTTTATGAACATTCGAGAGTCGCAAGTCCAAATTTATATTGTTTTAAAAGTGATGAGACAGGTTTTGAATACAAATAATCTTTTGAAATAAATTAATGGATATGTGACTAACATGATTGCATTTAAATATAAATATCTTATATCTACTGTTCAGTGTTCAGAAAAATTAAGGCCGAAGCAAATAAAAATTTGTAACCCTTGTACTGGGTAACTAGGCATTTTTTCTTCAGGTAGAGAATCCAAATATTTTCTTCTGATTTTCCTTTATACTTCTCCATTTATAATTACTGTTATTTTATTTTAGTAGAAGTAAAATGAATTAGAAGTATATTCATATGTCTACATTTATATAAAAAATGTTACTTGAGTAAATAACAAATCATTATTTAAAAGGAAATTGAGTGTTTTTTTTTACTTCATGGGCAGTCTTTTAGAATGGATAAATTAAATGAGACACGTCAATGCGTATTGCAGAGAAACTTTTATTGGAGAGAGAATATTTATTTAAAAATAAGCTATTAACTTGTTAAAACTTTTGCTTAAAAATTATTTTGTTTCCCCACACAATTAACATAAGGATCAACATACTGAGCTCATCCGAACCTTTGGATCCTAGCCTAAAAAATCGTTAAATACGTTTCCCAAAACTTTGGAATAACTACTTTTACTGATGCCAGTGTAGAAGAATTCACAAGGAAAAAAAGAAAGAAAAAAGAAAGGGGAAAAAGAATATGATTGAATTTCAGTGGTATTTGAGTAATCAGTATCTCTCATAACGGGCCTGACTGATACAGTATTTCAGCGTGGCATGTCCAACGGAATCTTCCGGAATTTTTTAGTAATCATATACTACGCATCATTGAAAATTCTTGAAACTATCTCTCGAATTGTCCTGATAATTTTGCAAATGGATAAGAAAGTTCATGCGCATCATTGGAAATTCTCGAAACCACCTCTTGATTCATTGCGATAATTCTGGACATACATAACCTATTGCTTGTAAATCTATTAATTCATTCCAGGCTATATAAACATTTCGCCGAGCAGATATTACATCCGTCTACCAGCCGAACTCTGCAACCTGGCTGTTTAATTTTGAGCATAATTTCAAATGCATGGCAAGTCAAAACTTACGTTACAGAAAGAAAACACATCTGTCAGTATAATAATGAATTTATTTCGCAAATGCAAATATAAAATGATCGTGTAACTCTTCATATTTCTATGGCCCTGCAGAGATGTTCCACGTGAAGGCCTTTTGTAACACAGCAGACGTCTACCCAACTGTTTAGTTCCTAAGCTCTTCCCAAATAGGTGTACGGATCCCCCATATTCTAACTTTTGGATCCATATAGGCGTCAAGTGACGTACCGTCTCGTCTTAAATTTCTATGTAAAATAACTCAGAAGAATAAATCTCAAACGGATATAATAATCTCAAACGGATTAGCGTATATAAAGGGTGTGTGAGGGCTTCGGAAAACATTTCAATCGTTGGCGTAATGCAGAAACGAAGCGATTTATCCGACTTCCAAAAGGGCATGATCATTGGCTTTCGGGCCAAGGGTGGAAGCATTTCCGAAACGGCTGAGTTTGTGAACTGTTCGCGTGCCGCCGTGGTAAAAGTGTACCGTGCATGGCAAAATGGGACTGACCAAAATCAGCGACGTGGCAAATGTGGTGCACCACGGGCCATAGATGACAGAGGCGAACGACGGTTGCGGAGATGCGTTCGGGCAGATAGACGGGCTACCGTTGAGCAACTGACCACCAAAATGAACCAAGGGGCTACCAAAAGTGTCTCCCAAAGTACTATTCAGCGAACATTGCTGCGTCTGGGCCTCCGAAGCAGACGCCTGGTTCGTGCACCTATGCTGACTGCTGTTCATCGACGGCGAAGGCTAGAATTTGCACGCCAGTACAGCAGCTGGACGTCCACTGAGTGGCGACAGGTTGCGTTTTCGGATGAATCGCGTTTTATGCTCCATCGGACAGATGGACGTTGGCGTATAAGGCGTGAAACCTCTGAAAGGAACCACCCTGCAACCATTGCCGGAACGGTCCAAGCTGGAGGCGGGAGCATTATGGTCTGGGGAATGTTTTCCTGGCATTCTCTAGGTTCACTGATCATTGTGGAAGGCACAATGGATCAATACAAGTACGCATCTGTCCTTGCGGACCATGTTCACCCCTACATGCGCATTGTTTTTCCTCAGGATGATGGCATCTTCCAGCAGGACAATGCGAGGTGCCATACAGCTGCCAGTGTACGTGCGTGGTTCGAAGAGCACCAGGATGAGTTTACCGTCCTCCCCTGGCCAGCAAACTCACCTGACTTAAACCCAATCGAGCATCTGTGGGACCATCTCGATCGAGTTGTTCGCGCCATGGATCCTCAACCGCGTAATCTAGCGCAGCTGGCCACGGCATTAGAGTCGGCATGGCTCAACATCCCAGAGAACACCTTCAGGGACCTATGTGACTCTCTTCCTGCACGTCTCGCAGCAGTCCGCTCTGCGAAAGGTGGTTATTCTGGCTTTTGACAGATGGTCACATTAATGTGACTGGACTGTGTATAATAGTTCTTCAACAATGAAAAGGAAATAATACTACAATCGAAAATAACGTACTTCAAAATGAAAGGGAAAATTATTCTTCACCAGTTCTACCGTTTGATGAACTTTCTTAGTCTAAATTTTGCTCGTCAGACTCCGTCTGCCTCTTCAATTTAAAAGAACAGATAGTCAACTAGCTTAAGCTACCTGTGTTCCGACCTGGTTTTCCCTAATGGATCTGAAGTTCATAATACAGAAGGACGTCACTCATCGCAACAACTACAAGTTCCTACGTCGAGTAATCTTCTGCGGTTCGATCTTCGTCATGCTGCCGTCGGTTGACGATTTGTGTCTTCGTACCTGCATCTTCAAGTCGCAAATATTTCAGTCTTCTTAACATTTCTTCAAGGTACCATCTTGAGGACAGATAAATGTTTTTGAACTTTAATTAACCTAAATTCTTAAAGAAATTTTTCATTCAAAATTCTCTGATTTAATTATTTCTTGGATTTTTTTAAAAAGATTCTATTATTATCAGAATTTAAGATTTTCATTTAAGTAAATGTTTGCTGTAAAGAATTTTGAAATGTAGAAATTTTAAATCTTTAATATCTTTTGAGGATTTGTTGATTTAACTGAGATCTGAAGAAATTTGTGAGCAGTCTTAAATTGCTGTAGTTAAAAATCTAATTTTTTTCCTTTGGGTGCAATACTATAAATATTTAACTCTGTACTTAATTATTAGAATTTTTTACATGTTCTTGAATGAATAAGGTGTAAGAACCTTACAACAGTTAAATGAAATAGAAAATTTTGATTTATATCTTAACTCATGAAAATATTTATTTCTTAACAAATAGTTTTTGAATTGAAGTGGTTATTGTCTAAGTTGCAGTATTTGTGAAATCCCACATAAATGTTTAACAATTTGTTTTCTAAATCAATGTTGGTAGTTCCCGGGGACTAGTATTATTTTATGATAATAGAAATTTGATTGATATCAGTGTTTAAGGAAAGTAATAAACTAAGTTAGTATTATTGATTTTATGTGTTTACTTGAATTTCTGATAACACAACATAGTTTCACCAGTAGCAAGGCTCTTCGGGTTGTTGAAACGAAATTTAAAAATTAATCACAACGCAATTGCCTAAATTTGTTTAGTCAACTAGTATTTTACAACTTAGTATTTAACAACTTTCGGGTTATTAAAACGAAACTTAAAAAATTAAAACACAACGCAATGTCTAATTTCTTTAGACTACTACTATTTTACAACTCAGTATTTAACAAAAGCAATTACATAAAAATGTCCTATCCCTAAGCAAGAATTTAGGGATAGGAAATTAATTTTAAAGGAGCTCCGCGGAAAATTGAGACAAGTCTCCTAACCAAGCAAGAGGCTGAAGCTTCACTCCACCAAAAATAAACTATTCGTAAAATTCCTCCATAGATTTAAAGAGCTATATATGGGTTGCAAAGCGAAACAGGTTTCTTCAGCACTTATTCACGCCATTCAAAAACTGAATAAAAGTAGTACCCTACAAACGAATAGCAAATGTTCCAGGTGGATCACAATTGTTACGAACAATGAGATCTCACACGGGAATGTAAGCAGATACTGCCTGAAGTAAAAATCATTTGAGAGAAAAAATATTAGGGAGGATAATTAAATAAAAATATTAGCATTGCGTTTTAGATTAACTTCGTATTAGTGTATTTCCAATGAGCATTACCTATTCAAAAAGTATCAAAACCGGAATAGTAATTACCAGAAATGATATTTTTTGTAATTTTACGTATTTGTTGCTTTGACGATAAACGAGCAGTGGATTGTTTGAAATGTATCAAATTTTTACATCCATAATATCAGAAATTAAATTAGCAATGAATAAAGAAACGTGGCACTGCATGATTTCTATTTCAAATTCTATCTGTATTAAAAAATTAAACTTTATTTATCCAAAAAAGTCGTATTTCTGATGGCAAAAAATCGCAAGTAACTCGCAAACAGCAGTTAAGGTGTCGGAGAGCCGCAGTTTGGCCATGTCTGCTCTAAGATTTTAAAATTTAAAAGTTAGTCTTGTAAAAATTTAAAAAAATAACGGTGTTCCTGTCTCTATGTTTATATTTAATAAGAGCTTATATTCTTTTTATAAAATAAAACGCAAGATGTTTAATTCCTATCCGACAAAAATTGAGAGAAATATTTGTTTATTTATTTATTTATTTTTTGTTTGTTTGTTTAGAATTTCATTTCGGTCTTCCCTTGAGAGGTTAAAAAACAAGTTAGAATTATTCGGGGCTAAATTTTTCCTTCTCAGTGACATTCAGTGTTGCTCTTTTGAGAACTGCTAGTCTTTCAAAACCTAAAAATACGTTATTAATGCTGTCATGCATTTTTATTACTTTACAATGGAATTTAATAATTATACAGAAATCTATTAAAAAAGAAATAGTTTTTTTTTTAATTTAAGTTTATGCAAAGAATATTATGATTTGATTATGTGATTTTTTTTTTCTAAAATGCGAGTTCTCTAAGATTCTATGAATAAGAACTCCTATTTTTGAAAAATTCATATTGACCAATACTTTTTAAAACAGTCTGCATAGTAAATTAAACTATCAAAACCATTGCTTAATGCTCGTCAGTTTATCTATTAACAACCGAAAACTTTCATAAATCCATATCCAATTTTTGTTAAGTACAAGGACAAAACTTTCGTTGTTCAGTTTGCGTATATCTCCTGAATATGATATGAAATTTTAGAATTTAATATCTCGGTGAATTTTTGTCATGCGGAATTAAAACATTTAAAAAAAATTTTTACGACGAAAAATAATAATAATAGCATTTACTAAATATAAAGTATTATTAAATATAGTATAATTTACTAAATATAAAGTTAAGTATTAATATTTACTAAATAATATATAAATATAATATCATTTACTAAATAAAATATTACTACTGAATACACTATAATTTACTAAACATAGACATAAGGACACTGAATAATGTTATAAATTACAAAAAAGTCAAAGCACAAATATTTGCCTTTTTTAAACAGTTTTGTAGTTGGAAGGATACGACCTACGACCAATGGTTGTGGAAGTAAAGGTCGGATAATAATTTTTGAGTGTATAAGATATGAATTATGTAAAGCAAAATTAGCTTTAATTTGCAGTGAACCCCAGATTTTATAGTTTAATTTGGGTATTTTCCTTATAAGGTATTGCTTCCGCTTTCTTAGCATGCCTTCGTGGTGTAATGGTCAGCGCACTCGGCGCGTATTCGAGAGGTCCGAGGTTCGAGTTCCGTCAAGGGTATTGCTCATTTTTTAGATCTCCTGTTTTTAAATAACCTAATGACTCTACAGTGGCACCCGAACTAAAAAATGTGGTGGATGATAATCCTCCACCACCAGGATTTGGCGACTGTGTCTGTAATGGTCGGTGCACTCGGAGCGTGTTAGACAGGTCCGAGGTTCGAATCCTGGCGAGCGCATTGCTCATTTTTCACCTCTCCTGCTTTCAAAAAATACCTATTGTCTCTATACCTTTTTCCAACTTAAAAGTAATAGTATCTGCATGTAATAAATGTCTCTAAATCGCGTCATTTTAAAACTACAAGCTGTTAAATGATTAATATATAAGAACATAGCGTATTTTCAGATTCCGGGATTCCCTTTCAGATGAGCATTTTCAAGAGAAACTCTTTATCTGGATTCTTCACGGCCATGCCCAGAAAGGGATTAAATAAGGAACTGGTAAGAGTGGGCTAGAATTACCTACTGAACACCAGGAACCCCAAAGTTCCATAGTCCCAAAGACATTCTGGGAAGTAACTCTCTCTACTCCGTAGTAGATAACTTGAGTTAAATATGATAATAAACAGTTCATCACAAACATTTAAGGTACCTGCCTACGTTTGGAGCATTTTCTCAAACGCAATATAGGTTTATTCTAAACTCTTTTTCCTTTACTTTTTAGAAAGAATAATTACTGAATATCAAGATTTAATATACATGGGAGCATTTTCTCAAAAATGCAACATAGGTTTATTATAAATTATTTATAATAAATATTATTATTATATATATTATTTTTGTTACAAAAACTAGCTACTGAATATCATGATTTAGATTATTATCCTGCAAAAACATTAAATATACCTGAAATTTGAAACAAATTTGAAAAACAATTGAAACACCTATATGGTTTCTATTGTAATCGCATAAAAAAGTCATACGGTAATACGTAACAAACGTTTACGAACGAGAATGGCATATAATTTTAAAGATTTATAAAAAAATAAAACATTTTCAGCTTACCGAAGTTTTTTAATCAGATGTTTGGTAAATTCGCGATATCGTTATTTTAATTACAGATCACAATTTCAAAAATATTTAAAATACAAAAATGTTATTGTACCATTCTATAGATAACTGTATATACGTAGATTAAGCATACAATGTCCCATTAAAATGAAACTATAATAATTTGATTTATCTTGCAGCAATTAAGCAAGTTTGAGAAAAAATAGATTTTGAAAAAAAAAAAGCATTTAAAGATTAAAATGTTGTATTTTTATAATTCAATCTTCATTGAGATACCTAAAACTCTCCACATCTATGGGCTCCAGCTCCCTTGCGCTCAGCTTTATCTTTTTGCTTTTTATAACCAACCTGTTTGAATTTCTGACAATTTCTACTTTGGGTAGTGAGTGATAGTTCGATTCATTTATTCGCTCTATGTAGAACTTAATATACATGTCCGTTGCATATTCATATAGTATACGTATATAATTTAAAATATCTAGTAAGATTCGAAACCCCCTGTTAAACTGTATAATAGGCAAGCATGTTGAGAATGTAAGGGTTTGTAAATGCATAAACACATCCATCGGTATAAATTTAAAAAAAAACTGAAAGCTTTCATATTTTATATTACGCCCAAAGGGGCGTTTATTTCAACATTTTGTGCGTTACCTTTATTTATAAAATACCATGTTCTTCAGATTTAAATCACATAAAATTCAATTGAACAGCAATGTCACAAAATATTTAAAAACAGCCTATCTTTAGAATTTCCGATAGACAGTCTACCTCGCTGGAGGGGGAAAAATATCTTTTTCTGTACAGCGTTGCCATTGTTCGGTTTGAAATCGTTGAGTTTGTGAATCAACAATTTGTTAAAAGTTTTACAAAATGCGAAATAGATCATAAAACAAATCTGACATTCAAAATTCGGGCTTTCAGGTGCCGATGCTCGGGTGGAGAATTACGTTATTCAAAATTTGATAGATCTAGGTACCGTCGTTTCTTACAATGTGAGAAACATATCTACCTCCATGCACATTCCCCTTTATTTAATTTCTTTTAAAATATTACAGGGTGATAACATTTGGTGTCAACAATTTGAAAAGTGATTCAGTCATTTACTGTGATTCAACTCAAAATCCTGTTTCGAGCCTTATAACTCTTATGAGCTGAAGCTTCTTTAAACGCCATTAAAACTTAAATTTGCATTTTGTGCCTTTTCTCGTAAGCACTGTTATGAGAGCTTTTCTTTGCATAGTTTCATATATACAGGTTAAACAAATGAGAAACTTTCTGACCATGGCAAGAGGATTCAAGTGATCAAGGCAAACATGTACTGCGGTACTTCCGGCACTGAGTAAACTATTCCTTTTCTGGTGCCTCAAAGTCCTATCAAATATAAGCCACAATTCAAATCATAAACACAGCCTATGCATATCAGATTATGCTTTGGATGGAAAATTACAACTTTCCTTGTCCCATCATTCTCTGAATCTGTGTACTATATTATGCAGTGAGTATTGAGAATTTTTTATTCCATCATTCCTGTTTGGTATTAGATATTGCCAGGAAAATAAAGCTTCACACGCCTTACTTTCATATGTGAGAGAAAAAAGAATGCACTGGAAATATAAAATGAAGTAAACAGTACAATACTGTCTCTATTTTAATGTTAGTAACATCTTACTGTGCCCAGTTTATCCATTCAGTTTCATCATCTGAATATCGTATTAATACGTATAGTGTTGGTTATTATCTGCAATTTCACATAGCTTCTCTCCATTTTTAAATATATTAATAGAAATTCTGGGGATATTAAAATGGATTCATAGTGAATCTGAGTATTACGCAATTTTTTTCCAATTTCCGAAATCCATGAAAAATATCGAATTACTGCTGAAGATATTTATGCCAACAGTCAGAAGCACACAACACGATGGCCGTGTGCACTTAATTCTGCTTGAATAATTTTATATCAAAGTTATAAAATTATAAGGAATTTGAAGCTTCATTTAACTATGAATGCAGTGTAAAATATAGAGATAAAACTTACTCAGTTTTCCAAAAATCAGTAACAATGAAACAATAAGGAAAAAAAACCCTGGAAAAGTTCCCATTTTAATAATCACCCAAAAGGATTTGTTTAGGTTTTTTACGCTCTCGACAACCTGCTATTGCTCTCATTCTTGTTAGCTTTAATACTAAGCACTTCTTAGTATTTTCTTCGCATTTAGTCTATTTTTTAAAAAATGGTCCTTATTACTGGTATTAAATGAATAACAAAGAAAACAAAGACGAAGAAGCTTATTTTTATCGCGAGTAATTGCCAAGATTTATGATGGAACTCTATATATTATATACATATTTCTAAATTAATTTAGAAACTCTTTAAAAAACGTTCATAAAAAGTGAACACATGTGAATAAATAAGATAATTTTAATTTTAATTGGTGCTTGCTAATTATTATTTTATTTGGTACATTACTAATATTCAGGTTGAATATCCGAGCCTCATTTTTTTTAATTCTAAATTACCAGATTTCGCGTAACACGAAATTTAATCATGTATTATAAAGCCATCTTATTATCACGTTTTACGGATTCGTAAAAATCTCCGTAATAATTTCGTCAGACTAACAAGAAGCCATCAGCATTTTACTTAAGCAAATAAATATTCATATAGGTGACGGAGGACGGAGATAACTGGTGCCTAACAAAAATAAGCAGCTATATGTTGCATGCCCTCCATTATCTTGAACCGGCAGCTCCCGAGCACCAGAAGGCCTGTCTTGGGAATGCATTTGCTTCTCTGTGAAGTCGCATGAGCAAACAGGGACCTGGGTTATGTTTTATGAATGCGTTAGTTTCATGAATATATAAGCATTAGCCGTTAGAATGCAATAGTGAAGCTCTTGGGCGAAAGTTGCTATAATTCTTAAATACATCATCAAATACTAATAGTAAAACATATACATACAAAATAATAATAATACATCAAATACTACTAGTAGTGATAATAATAATAATAATTCTTAATTGCATCAAACGTGATCCGTCAATTAAATGCATTAATACACTGCTGGCTACCGTAAATGCAACACCCTGAAGGAAGGATGTAAAAAACATGAAATTTACAACATGCATTAAGGGGAGGTGAGATATGCAAATGATTAGAATTTCAGCGCAGACGCACATCACGCGCGCCTGTGGCGCCACTTCAAAGCGCTATTTAAGGCTTGGAGTTTTCGGCGATTTCAAGTTCGGCAATTGTGTTTTTCTTGTGTTTATTTTTTAAAAAAACGATCAATTATGCCTCGTACTAAACAGCGATCATCGTTTGATCAAGTATCCGAGTTCGACAGAGGAAGGATAGTTGTCTACCGAGACTATGGATTATCTTTCAGGGAAATCGGTAGTCGTGTTGGACGAAACCAAACAACTGTAATGCGGATATGTGACCGTTGGATGCAGGAGGATAAGACGGAACGACATGTTCGGTCCCATCCACCTCAGTGCACCACTTCACGTGATGACAGGAACATTGTGCGCATGGCAGTGACGGATCCCTCAGTCACATCACGAACCATAGCACAGCACATTCAGTCTGTAACGCATCATCCCGTGTCTGCGCGTACCATTCGACGCCGTTTACAGCAGAGTTAGTAAGACAGTCCGCAAGACGTCCATTGCTTCGTCTACCCTTTTCGCAGAACCACAGACGTCTCCGCCGCCAGTGATGCGATGAAAGAAGGATGTGGACGGCAGAATGGAATGAAATTGTCCTGACGAATAACACTTGTGTCTGCAACACCACGATGGTCGGATTCGAGTCTGGAAACACCATGGAGAGAGGATGCTGAACAGCTGCGTTCTGCACCGCCACACTGGTCCTGCACCGAGTATTATGGTATGGGGCGGTATTGGATATCACTCTCGCACTCCTCTAGTACGCATTGCCGGTACTTCAGACAGCCAGCGCTACATCTCCGAGGTATTGGAGCCAGGTGTCCTTCCTTACCTTCAGGGCTTACCCGCAGCCATATTTCAACAGGATAATGCGCAACCACACGTGGCGCGCATTGTCCAAGGGTTTTACGTCAATCGTGTGATTGAATTGCTTCCCTCGGCGGATCGCTCTCCGGATCTTTCGCCGATAGAAAACATGTGGTCCATGGTTGCTGAACGATTGTCCCAGATTACATCCCAAGCTGCCACACCAGATGAACTTTGGCAACGTGTAGAAGCTGCTTGGTCTGCTGTACCCCAAGAACACATCCAAAGTCTCTTTGAATCAATGTCGAGGCGTGTGGCAGCGGTGGCCTCCAACAATGGCGGCTACTCTGGCTATTGATTCTGGAAGAAACCACACTTCACGGAAGTCTATACATTTCGTCATTTGATACTTGGTCAACATGTCATCCACTAAATAAATTTTGTTGTGATATCTCTTGTGTGCATTATTCTTGGTGTTGCAATTTTCGTGGCCAGCAGTGTACATTGGATACGTGATTATGTTGCATGAATACATTAGAAATATTCGTACAGCAAGATAAATTTCTGCGAAATAGCTCATTAGGTGAGGGAAGCTAAGGCAAAATCTCTTCAATTCATAAAAAGTGTAGCAGAGGGCCAAAATTATACGCACGGCAAAGCTAAAATCACAGAGCAAGAGTTCAATACGTTCCCAAATCTCTGAACTGAAGAACGGACTAAACGACTCTTAGATCCAAGGCAGCCGATATTTATTTGATTACTCAAGAGAAAGGAGAAGCACTTCTAGAAGCTGGAAGAAAAATCTCCTCTAGGTCTTCATATTTTTTCTGAAAACTTAAAGAATGTCGCCAAGGTGGCGATAAATCGCCAAATATCAACTTAGCGACAAAAATTGTCTACGAAATCTTTTAAGTGGTTTGGAAACGGTTGCAAAAATAAAGCCGCACAATGACCATAACATCTTTGGGTTTTGCCGGCATTGGCAAGAATTATATCGTGCTTTTTCCGGCAGTTCAGCTAATTCCCGAGTGGGATTCCCACATATACGAAACCTCAAGGAGCTTTCCTACCGGAGGTAGGGAAAAGCTAACATAATTTAGAGAATAAGAGACCCTAATCTCAGGAAATAAATTACATGAGTGCACATAAGGAAATTTAGCAACAGCAATCGAAGGCTGCAGTCTTTCGGGACTTGGATGGGCGAAAATCACTTGACTTGATCCGAATGACACAAGAGTGTCAGCGCGTGACAATGCACTTTTACTCAGCATTAGATAATGGAATATCAGGAACAACAAAAGGATGACGAGGGGAATTAAAGTAATTGAACGAAAGAATTTCACATAGCCGACATCAGTTGGCGAAATGTAAGGGAGTAAAAATAGAGAAGGTTTATTGTGTGAAACGGTAATGAGCAATGAAGAAGTGTGTCATATAAAAAAGGTACTGTTAGGTATGAAGTATATCCGAAGGATATTTGTGCTTTTCTAGTGTGCATCGTAAAGAATTGATGCAGCCGTTTGGATGTAATGACACAGAGAGGAAAAACTTTGAAGCAAGTGTTTGAATATAGTGTTGAATGGTATCAATTTGGAAGTCTCTATGAATATATGAATTTGGAATATACCAAGGCTCTTTGATGACAGCACGAAGAGTCTCATTTGAGTGACTTGGATTTTATTAATGTGAATTTTCGCAGCATGTCCCCAAACTGGACTGGCACAGAGCAGTGCAGGTCGTAGGATAGATTTGTATAGAATCCGTTTGTTGCTAACTTCAAGGTTACTATGTCTGCCAATGAGAGGTCGCATGGTGATAATAGAGACAAGAGTGATGCATCCTCACGTGGAATAAACAGCGAATCAGAAGTGGAGCGTCTTGAGATGCACGTTGCATTCGGACCTGGGAGAGATGCTACATAGTGAAAAAATAATCCAGCAGCCTGATTTGGTTGAAGAGCTGCGAAGAACATGAAGTGAGAATTCTAAATTTAAATTGTAAACAAATTTGTGAAAGCTGGGAAGGGTTAACTATTTAGAGCAGGATTTCTGAGCACATGAGCAGTGTATGATCCTAGGTTAATGTTCATTTTTATGAATTCGTACTTAAATTCACCTGCTAAATTGATAGCCTTGTTACGCATTGCCTTGTTGTTGAAATTATTGTTAAGTATGTAAATGAATTTGGTGACGCCATCCAGTTTTAGTTCTATGTGTAGAAGCTACCTTGATAATTTAAACGTCGAGGAGTCAGAATGGAAAGATTTACAACAAAATACATAAAATGAACATTTAAAAACAGAGCAAATGATCACAAATACGATTAAACAAAAGTGCTTGATAAAATTATTACAAAAATACGCTAAATAAAATAACAAAAAAAGGATCTAGTGTGTACACCACATGACTTCCTTGTACGGAATATTAAATTATACCCATATTTTTCATGTGTTTCGTTTAAACTTACTTCCTCGAAATTCATTAGAGATACATTTTTCATTCAGTTAATTCAGTTCTCACTGCGCCTCAAGGCAAAAATGCATAAAACTCAAAATATTGTCATTAAAATTGAAGACATAGAAAAACATAAAACACCAAATACAGTTAAAACAATTAATAAAACAATTTTTACAACTGAAATTAGAGTTTCTACGCAAAAACAAACAGCTCAGCTAGCAGGCAACAAGGCAGATATTTCGGTGCACAAAACTTAAAGTTTCCTTTCAGTTCCACTCGGCAAAAAGACATTGAAGGTGCAGAGAGACTTAATTCACTAATACTAATACTAAATACTCTACTAATACTAATACTATAATACTAATACTAATACTAATACTCACTAATACTAATACTAATACTAAATTTCAAATGTAAACAAATATGGCTGCTGTGGTAAGAAAAATTAGGCTTAGTCGCATTTAAACAACTTTTAAATTGTTAATAATTCTACAACTATTTACGTGCAGATTAGCTAAACATATAAAAAGCTTAACCGGAAGATAAGAATAACATAATTCAATAATTTTTAAAGCAAAAAATACGCTAAATAAAATAAAAAAAAATACGCTAAATATATATATATATATATATATATATATATATATACTTTTGCAGGAACTGGTTGCAACCGAAAAGAGAGGTGCACAGCGACATACTATTACAGCATTCTTATATACAAAATTTCAACTTCAGTTCTGAGGCTATTCGTTTTTGAGTTATGCGAGGTAAATATATACATATGTACGTACAGACATTACGAAAATAATCTCTCCTGAATCCATTTCAAATCAGTTTTATAATTCGTTTGGTAAAAAAGAGTTCTTTATTTTGTCCTTACGTTACAGATGTCACTCAAAAACATTGTTAAATTGCATTCGATAGTGGTCAGAATGCATATTTTCGTTGAAATATGATACTTGGAAATTTTCGTGATTACAATTCTTCCTTTACTTCATACAAGGAAGAAACAAGCCAATAAAACTCAGAAAAAAAGGAAATACAATGAAATAAGTACAAATGGTTGTAATACTTTACAACAATAATAACATTACTAATCAGTTTTTTGTGCTAAAAGTTTCTCTGAAACTTAAAGTTATAACTTCGAAAAGGAAATTGAATCAGGGATTTCATAAGAAAGAGACCTTAAACAGCCAGCATTTTATATCGGTATAAAGAAACGTTTTCCATTGTAAAAAAATGATTAAACCAGTTTCAGAACAGATGAGAGAAATGCCAGTAACGTAGCACGAAAAGAAAATACCAAAGTTTTTAATTTTCATGAAATCATCTACCGACCTTACATTACAAATTGATACTGCTTTGCTCATAAAATGAAATGAGAAAGAGGAAGAAGTAAAAAAATTCTGTTTCTTTTAGAGAAATATATTAAATCTTTAAAATGGTTATTTAGAAAAGCGACTAAAAGTTAAAGTTCATAAAAATATAAAATACGCCCATCCCCCTAAGGGTCGCATAAAATATGAAAAGAAAATATTTCACTAGGTTTTCTTTCGAGAAAGAAATGCAGGTAAATAGTTCTAAACGAAATTAAAGGTATTTCGCGTGACAGCTGAAAAGCGTTGGTAAATGATTTCAGGTTGATTTTAAATGTGAATAAATTTTATTCTTTCTGTAAAGTTTATATTTTTTTCACCAAACTTTATTTGTTTCTATATACGCCGTATAAAAGTCCATATGCGGCCATTATTTGCACCCATTTGTCGTAGATGTATGACTCCAGTTCCAAAAATTTTTGAAATTACAAAAATATCCATGTTTTCCATTTCGAAAATTAAAAAATCAGTTTTATACTATAACGGAATAACTTTTTATACATTCGCTCTTTCCTAAATTTATGCTCGGTAAAAGTTTATGCTCATTATAAAAAAATAAAACATGAAATATTTAACTAGCTTATGGCAAAAATTGACCTAGATATTTAACTTAAAAAATTAAGATTTTTGCCATTCGTTTTGGTTTTCTTTGACGAGTCGGTTTCACGAGAGTCTGAACAGCAACACTCGCTGCATAAACTACTCACATTAGAAGCCTAATCTAATGTGCACAAACATTTCTCTTTTGAATTTGCATTTCAAAAATTCCATATCTTGACTCCTACATATAATCTGAAATTTTACTTTTAAATATTTAGGCCAATTTTTGTTGTATAGGGGGTCAAAATTTTGTATCTTATTTTTTAAAATGAGCAAATATTTTCCTAAATGTATTGTTAAATTGTTAATGGGTTCGTTGCAGACTAAGTGCACACAGGTCCGACGATAGATTGATAAAATTTATTTTATCAAAAGAAACACTTAAGAGTTCTGGAAAATTCCGCAGTAATACTCATACAGGTATTCACAGTATCACAGAGTACAATCACTAGTTAGACTTCATACTACTAAGAACGTTAATCACAACGCAAGCAAAACGCATTTGAAAGGCAAATCTTCTAATACGCCGAAGTGGCTCTGAACTTACAACTCACAGCAGCAACATGAGTGCAGATACTCTCTCCGGTCTTATACAGTTTTCACTCGGGCGCCGAGATATTTCTAGTACCTTCTCGAAATTACTGAAAGGTATATGAAGGCCGAATTAGAGTTACAGCTATACAAAACACCAATTACAATTATTCAATTACTATGGCTATTACGGTGATTCGGGGATCGAACCAAAATGTCGCTAAATGGTCGTCAAAATTGGTGACTCTTGGCGATTTCTTGCCAAATTTGATGACAAAATTAGTCGCCCAAACGGTGGCCAGTTCAGTGAGATTTCGCTAATTTGAAGAGATAACCATTTACTCAATGTTAAATAGTATTCTTACCTTTCCGGCAAGCTTCGGCATTTAGATTTTGGAGTCACATGACACAAAAGAAATATAACTGTTTCACATACAATTGAGCTAAAATCATCTATCTATGTACAGCATTCGTAACAATATCTATAGGAGTTAGAATATTCTATAAAAAGTTAGCTTTACAAAATTGAATTTTTATTTTAAAAATGTAGTAACATGAATATTTGTCTTATCTAAGGAATTTGTATGAAGGTGAATCAAGTATAAAAAAACCTTCTGTTTAAACAAAATTTATTTTATGGAAAAGATTTATGCTTTTACAAATTAATTTTCTAAATAATATCCGATACATTTTTCACAAAGTTTTGGTAAACGCTTCGTTCCGTTCTCGTAGAATGTAGTTGGATGGGTATCTAACCAGTTGCGCACGAATGTTTCTACTTGATCGTTGGTCTCAAATCGCTTGCCATCAAGTACTTCTGTGAGGGTTTCAAACATATGAGAATCGCATGGCAATAAGTTCTGCTATGTGAGGCCTGCCATCGTTGAAGATCAACATCTCGCGGATGGGATAATCTTGTCTTTTGCGTCGATACTGAAGCCTAACTTGATCCAAGGGACCGTAGTAGCAGGTTGCATTGATGGTCTGACGATCGTGGAAGAAATCCATCAGTAGGAAACCCCCTTCACCGTGGCCAATCCCCCAAAACCGTGGCCAATCCTTTACCTATAAACAATCAAGTTTTGGCTTTCACAGGTTTTCTTTTGCTTTTCTTTTAAACCACCATACTTGCACGCTTTGATTGGGTGGCGTAATGGTGTACCCATGTCTTGTCACAGGTGATAATTTTATACAAAACAGCTTGCCACATTCTTCTTCAAAACGAGATTGAAGCAATTGAAAAATGCGAACTCGTGCAGCTTTTTGATCATCATTCAGCAAATTTGGAACCCAACGAGCCCCTCTAGATGTTTCGGAAAGCCCAATTGCTTTCTGATGATTGATTGGACACTTCCATTGCTAACACCAAGTTCTTGAAAACTTTGAAGCACTGTGAAGCGTCCATTCTGTTCGATAACCTCACGAACACGTGTAATGTTTTCATTAGTCACAGTAGGTTGAGGACAACAGGAATGACCTTAATTCGCAACATCTTCGCTGCTTTGCTTGAATACTTTGCACCAAACCTTCACTCTTGACCATAGAAGGATACCTTTCAAGAACTGGACATGCAGTCTGAGGTAAATTTCGGCGGGTTTCACGTTTTCACGGATGAGGAACTTTATAATTTAGGCTTTGCTCAATAGAAGCGGACACACTCTCTCACTCATCTTAAGGGCTACTAAATGAAGCATGGGACAAGCCGACGGATGTGGTTGCCTTAACTCTAAACAATCCCTCTTAACGACTTCAGCTGCCCAAATGCATACAAATATCCATTCCCAATCTCAGCCAATAAAGGCTTGTTTATATTTGAACTTCTTACTTACAACTTAATGCTAGAGGAAATGTCTATAATGCTTACGAAAATAAAGACCACGTAAATACTATTGTGGACACGGTGCTTACAAAAGATTTTAAATGTATCTTTAAGTCCTATTACAGCATTTCATTACTACAAATTTTATCTTAATCATAAATTTTACTTTCAAGTTATATCTGAAGTTTTTAAAGATTACATTACGATTCAAAAATTTACTTTCTTTTCAGCTTAATAGTTGCCTTTTAACTAAATCTTATTAAAATTGGTTCGATTCGGCAGCTAACTTAACATATTGTTGCGTTTCACGGGTTCGTGGATTTGAGAGTATCCGATGAAAACACGATGCAGAACAATAAAAAGCACAATTTATTTACAGGAATTACTATTTACAGCACAGTTCCAAAATCACCTTTAAAAGCGTCGAAAATCTACAATAAATACGCTGAAACAATCAGCAACACAGCTTCAGGCTGTAACTGTACAGGTAGCTTCACGGCAACACTAAACTTCTAATAAACACCGTGGAACAATCACCAATACACTGT
>KK113846.1:128347-142054 GCA_000611955.2 Stegodyphus mimosarum
GGAAGACTGCAGCGATACAACGTTGGAGCGCCTTTCGAGCGAATTGCCCTTGATATACTGGGACCTCTGCCATGGACTAAAGATGGCAACAGATACATTCTAGTTGTCATGGATTATTTTACGAAGTGGCCTGAAGCATATCCAATTCCAGACCAAGAGGCTGTCACTACGGCTGAAGTCCTGTTGCAGAACTGGGTATCTAGATTTGGAACTCCCCTCCAGATTCATACCGACCAAGGCAGGAACTTCACTTCGGCTGTGTTCAAAGGACTGTGCGACTTATTGGAAATAAAGAAAACACAGACCACCTCGTTACATCCGCAGTCTGACGGCATGGTGGAGAGATTTAACCGCACAATCTTAAACCACCTATCGCTTATGGTTTCCAAGAACCAAGAAGACTGGGATCGTAAGCTGCCCCTGTTCCTGCTTGTTAACTGCGACTTCGTAACTACATTATCAGTTTCTATGATTTTGACAGTCGCATTTTCATTTCCTTTTGTCTCTACTTCAGGCACGTGAGCATCAAAATCTTCGTTCTCGTCTTTTATTTCTTTATGTTTTCGTTTTCCTTCTTTAATCCCGTCAGATGTTTCATCCATAATTTCTGGATCTTTCTCAAACACTCCACCAGCTACTTCCTCCGTTTCTTCATCCTCTGACTCTTCAGATGCCACTTTGATTTCCGCATCTTCTTTTATGGCTCCAGTTTCTTCTGCAAGCTCCTCTTTCATCTGTAGCTGTTGGAGTGGCTCTCGTACTTTTTCTCGGCCGACTTTCCTCTTTTCGTGCTCGGCCTTCATCTCAGCTATCATCTCTTCATATCCAGCTTTTATCTCATTATATCCGGCTTTTATCTTGTCTTGCCCGGCTTTCATGTCTTGTTTCATCTCTTCTTGTCCGGCTTTCAGAGCTGCTAACATGTCCATCAAAGCTTTCATTTCCTCCGCCATTGCTTTCTCCTGTAGACGGGTGACTGGCATTCACCCTCAAATCCCACTTCTGACACCAGTTGTTGCGTTTTACGGGTTCGTGGATTTGAGAGTATCCGATGAAAACACGATGCAGAACAATAAAAAGCACAATTTATTTACAGGAATCACTATTTACAGCACAGTTCCAAAATCACCTTTAAAAGCGTCAAAAATCTACAATAAATACGCTGAAACAATCAGCAACACAGCTTCAGGCTGTAACTGTACAGGTAGCTTCACGGCAACACTAAACTTCTAATAAACACCGTGGAACAATCACCAATACACTGTCAAGCTATACTGTAAAGATAGCTTCACGACAAAGCACTATCTCGATTGCTTTCCGTTCACAAAACTCCCGCGTAGCAGCTATTCTCACAAATAATCACACTGCTCGCAACACTTCACAATACTTCACAATCTTGCAACTAACTTCGCAACTCAGAAACGCAAGGGTTTATATAGCTTTTCTTTAAGTTCGACACGTTTCGAGAAATATTTCGACAGGAAGTTATTCTAGAAGCTTCCCGATTGGACCATGGGATATCGCCAATTTGGTCGCCAAATGGGCGATAAAGTCGCCAATCTGGCAACTCTACCATACACTATTTTATGGCAACCCAAGTGCTATGCCGGAAAGCTTACATACAGGCGCAACCGCCGAATTTTTCGCAACAATATATAAATAAACGTCACAATATATAGGCATTTTGCCATAAATGCAGACTTAGCATCCCGGTTAACCTTAATTCACTATATAGAGTCATTAGGTTATCTCGAAGCAGGAGACATGAAAAATGAGCAATGCCCTCGCCGGGACTCGAACAACGGACCTCTCGAATATGCGCCGAGCGTGCTGACCTCTACACCAAGAAGACATTCCAATAAGGCGGGAGTAATACCTTATAAATATTCCCTCTCGGCCATTTTTTTAATTAAAGAAAGCAATTCTTTGTAAGATGCAAAACGTATGATAAAGCAACTCAGAAAGGAATATGGAAACACCAATGCTGTCCTTCCACGACAATCCTGATTGTTGCCACATTATCATTGTATCAGAAGTATAATTGTTTGTGGAGCACTTTGATAAAAAGCATGATTTTTAAAACATTCTTATTTCTTCAAACTCTAAGTAATACATAACAGTACAAAGTGCATTATTTTTTTCATTGCTCTATACTGTGTTTTGCGGTTTAGACTAAAATTTCAGAAATCCTTATTTTTAGACTACAGAAAACAGAAATTGCCCAGAATACACATAACTCAGAAAGCGTAAAATGCAGTGCATAATGCATTTTATGTATTTTAAATAGTATCTTCTTAGTTTTTATTAACTAATCATAATTTATCAGCATATTTATATCTGAGACACTAATTTAACGTTATTTAGCTTTATCAGTATCAATCACAGCTGTATTGAAACTTATTACCCTTGCAGTTTATTATATTATTTCTGGAATATTAATGAAATCATGAGGAAGTTTCACATAACGTTTATGAAGCAGCGTGATTTCGTCAGCATTAATCAGATAGACTGAAAGGTTAAACACAATGTGAATAACTGCATCGAACATTCAGCTGAGGATGTAAATTTATTTTGAGAAAACGCGTTTTAATAAACTTCTAAGTCATTTTACAAGTTGTGTTACAGACAAATCCATTTGAGTTGTAAAAACGTCAGATTTAGACTGCACGTTACAATCATTTGAAGCTGTAAAAATCTAACTACTACTTAAAATACTGCAATTTGATTTTAACTTTTAAATTGGGTTTAGGGTTTTGGTCTCCCTTTCCTAAAAGACTTCACAATGTCGACGCATTAGAGAGAAGTAACTATGCGAAACCTTGAAGTAGAACCTAATTAAAAATATACACCACTTGAAGTAATTGAGACTAAATTGGTGCCTAATTTATATACTAGAATATTTTTTGTGATATCTGTAAGAACGTATGTATATAAACGTGCATATTAAAAATGTCAAAGAAATAAAGGCAATATATTAAAAGTGCACAAATCCAGGTATAAAATACCAGAAGAATTATACCAATAAAATAATGTTACGGATTTCACATTTATTTGGCTATTTATTTAGAACTGTAATTAAAATTGCTTTATATTTCCCATACAACACAGACGATTTTTGAAGAGGAAGCTACGTCGGAAAAAAAAATAAAAATCAAAGAGCGCGTGCATTTAATGTTTAATAAATAAATATCTCGTAATTGCTGTTGCCATATAAAAAAATCTAGAAAAATCGGGATTGTTCTAGTGATAATTAAAAAGCTTATAAAAGTCGAATTGAAACATCTCATCTCAGTTGTTGTAGTTGTAGCTGTAAAAAGCGAACTGCTGTTTGTTTACTTAATGCTGTTATTGATTGTAGCAATTTCGCTGTGAGATAGAATTATTTTATCAGTTTTGAATTGAGTTTTTGCTAAACGTTTGAGATATTGTGATATTGTGTGAATATCTCTGAAGAAATATTTCAGCATTTTGATTTATTTCTTGTGGAAAGAATAAATTTTTGTTAACTTTTTACGACTTGTGCATTCAATCCATAACGAACCCGTACGCACGCAACAATAAAATACCAGACCGGTCAGATGGTTAAATAACAAATTAAATAACCCATATATATTTGTCTGCATTATATTCATTTTCCTAAGACCATGGAATTTGAGGATAACGCCAAAAATAATTTTAAAATTTACACGACGAACAGTTCAAAAATAATACATAGCCTTTACTATTTTATTTTTCGAATAAGAGTTGATGCTATAGATTCCTTGCACGTATTGGTTTTCCGAGCTTTATTACCGACCTACGTATGAATTATTTGGAGATCTGACTGGAAAAATTGTCAGTGCAGACGGTGATGAAATTTTGGAAATCTTTTCATAAACGGCACTAAATTTACATTCTATTACAATACCTTGCATCTGTAAAAACTTATAAAAGGAGATAAATGATGTGTTTCGAAAGATCGAAAACTCCGTTTATTATCTCATACTGAAACATTATTCTTTAATTTTCTGGAAAAGATAGGAAAGAAAATTCTGCATTTAGTATTTTCTCTTTTCCAGGAAAACTCTTGATGAGTTTTAGATAGATTCTTGGAAATGTAAACTTATGATTTTGTTATATCTTTTAATTAAATGTTCCTACATAGTACATATATCATCATAACATTATCTTCCAAGCTTTAGTGTGTGCGGCATACATAAATGACATTCAGTTCAAGTGTGTAATAATCATCTAAGATGTTAGAAATTAATAGCATAAATTAAAAGTACTGCTTTGTGAAATAAGAAATAACACTTTATCTAGTCTAGTGAATATGTTGGTTACAAAATGAACAGGCTTGTTTGAATTAAAAATAAAAAAGCTATTATTTTTTTAGGATATTACAATTCATTTAAAGGTCAAGGGTTAAGTAACCAAACATACCTTTAATTTATTTGCGAACAGAACACCTCACAATTATATTCCTTTTATAAATAATATTTTCACATGCAGGAATAATTGTTTGTCGTATCAGTTCTTTTATAAATATACCGCAAAAATGCATCATGATTTCCGAAACATAGATTAATTAGTTAAACCTGGTGGCAAAACTAAAAAGTCTGTTTAACGCTAGGTAAAAAAAATAATAAGTTTCAAATATATATAAATCTATTTGCACTATAAAAATTTACAATTTTCCATTATCTATTTGTTATACTAGGCTGTTAAAAGAAATTGGATATCTCAGAAAAAAATTAACAATTAATCAAGCCTTATGAATTCGGTTATATTTTTCTCATATGCGTTTAATATGATTGCAATAACAAACAAGCATCAAAATTTTTACCATACTTACAGTTTCAAAATAATTTATCCATGTTGAACAAAGAAAAGATACTGGGATTAGGAAAAATACCCTCTTTCCTAGGCGGACACTGGCTATCAAAAATTTCTACACAGAAGAGGCTAAAACTCATAATTCACATTTGAAAAGGAAAAAAGAGGCAGTTTAAAAATAAGATGAAGTTGTTGGAAACTCGAAGGCCCGCTATCTCCCGTCAAGCCATCCTAATTCTTGTTTTTATTCTGGTTTAGTCGAAACCCGGATCCTCCCTTCGGGCGACCCTGAATCTTCCTTTCAGCATCGGGCTTTTATGTCTCCTCCTACACCATCAAAAACTTTACAGCTGACTCACAATCCACGTATGTACTGTGAATGCAAGTAAATGTTCCTTAAAAATCGTCCATCAACGCATTCTTACCCTTAGGCAAAGAGTCTTGGTATGATTTACATTGTCAAATAATACTAAACCGATAAAATAACTTTCCGTTGCCAGCGGAAACATTACCTAACGAGAGGAGATATCTTAAACTTTGAAAGATGTATTTTATTCTAAGATAATTTCCTAAGTTCTCAAAATAATATATTATAATATTGTTGCGTTATACGGGTTCGTGGATTTGAGAGTATCCGATAAAAACACGATGCAGAACAATAAAAAGCACAATTTATTTACAAGAATCACTATTTACAGCACAGTTCCAAAATTACCTTTAAAAGCGTCGAAAATCTACAATAAATACGCTGAAACAATCAGCAGCACAACAGCTTCAGGCTGTAACTGTAAAGGTAGCTTCACGGCAACACTAAACTTATAATAAACACCGTGGAACAATCACCAATATACTGTCAAGCTATACTGTAAAGGTAGCTTCACGGCAAAGCACTATCCCGATCGCTTTCCGTTCACAAAACTCTCGCGTAGCTTAGCACTCACAGTAAGCAGCTATTCTCAGAATTCTCACACTAATCACACTACTACTGGCTCTCAGAAACGCAAGGGTTTATATAGCTTTTCATTAGGTTCCACAGGTTTCGAGAAATATCTCGACAGGAAATTATTCTAGAAGCTTCCCGATTGGACCATGGGATATCGCCGATTTGGTCGCCAAATGGGCGATAAAGTCGCCAATCTGGCAACCCTCCCATACACTATTTTACGGCAACCCTAGTGCTATGCCGGAAAGCTTACATACAGGCGCAACCGCCGAATTTTTCGCAACAATATTATTTATGATATTCCTAAGTATTTAAAATAATACGTTCTTTATGTACCCAAAATAATATGTTATAATTTCCTAAATTAATTTGGAAACTTAAGAAATTATTTTTCGAGGAAATGCAAAATTTCGAAAAGTTACAAGAAGAATAAAAGAAATAAATACATAAATAAAAACTAAATATGCAAAGAGAAATCTGTAACCCAGCTTTTAAATTCCTTCATGAATTCTAAAGTTCAAAGAACAACAACATTTGCCTCAGAATAACTTCTCAGCAAGCGTAAGGCATACAGCCACTTGCTGAGTTTCATTTCTTCTCTTTACGCTGCTGACACTAAAGAGCGAGGAATATTTATGTAAGCATCTTTCAGCTTTTATTGAATTTGTCTTCTTTCCCCGCCTAGCGAGAATGTGAGGAATGAAAATGAAAAAAAAGAAAGATTTAGCTAAAAATTAAACTTTATCTGAAGGAAAATAAATTTAGATTTATAATTATAAACTTCACGTTTCTCTAGCACACATTTAATTTTATGATCTCAAATCTATTTAAAAGCTTACAACTTCCGATTACTAATGTTCTGAAATGAAATCGCTTACTCTTAAAAATTAATGGAGAGCGGTTATGTAGTTTACGATACAGAAAGCTGAAAGCAAATATTTAATACAAAATATAAAAAATATAGATAAATAAATAAATATATGAAAGAAACGGAGTCTACTGAAATAAATAAACTTCAGAGGAAGAGTAAAAATTCATTTAGACATTGAATCATAGAGCATTTTCAACTTTTTCTAGACGTATTACGAAATGTATCTAGTTTCGTTTAGAAATTCGCTTCCAAAAGAAAAATTTCAGAAAGATTTTCTTTTTATTTCGTGCTGTCATTAGGAGATGGATTAAATTAATTAAATGGATATGTTGAATCTCATGAATACTACTCTGCTCATAGAGGGTTTGATCCCAGTTTCCCGTTTCGTCTATGATCCGTTTCATAATAAAAGATATACTGCATTTCTTCACGTATTTTCCCACTTAATTTCTAGTCCAAGGTTTTCAAACTTTTAAAAAAATTCCCATAATTTTCCCATGTCACTACTGTGCAGAGATTTTTTTCTTTCATTACAAGCTAGGTTATTGGTAAAATGTATTTCCTTGATTCTTTTTGTTTTTGTTGAGTGTATTCAGTTTGTATTTGCATTTCATCCATTTCATATTCTTTTGCATTTATTATTTGAAACGCATTTTGTGCAGACTTTTCATTAAGCTACCCAGAGGAGACAGGTATTTCCGCACACTTAAGAAAGTTTCCAAACATGTGTTTTTACCTTACACGCGTTCTTTACGTTCCAACTCATTATAACCTTATCTTATAAGGTTTTGAACGTTTATTTTGTTTTAAATCTTTACTGTCTTCCCTTATTTTCCATTTCTAGTCAGAATAAGCGCGAATAGATATAGTTTATGCAAATCAGTTTGCAAACTTTAGAAGTATTTAAGACATGGCTTTTAGCCAAGAAGGAATGAAAGAGCGATTTCTCGCGGCCTTTATCACGCGTATGATTTTCGTTGTCTGCCTTTAAGGCCAGAATTTAGTTCTCGTTGATACTGAAAAACATACTGTAGTCTTTGCATTCTGCTCGCTACATACGTAATATTAAAGGGCCAGTCTTCGCGTTACTAGTCTCTGTAAAGCATCTTAGTTCTTATTGAGTTAAATTAATTCTTTTTCTTATTTTTCTACGTTCTCGACCAAAGGTGTTGGTTTTTGTATCCCGAAGTGCGGGAGCAGCTGTACGCCGTGTGAATAAATGGTGAATTTAATCCTCCTTATCTTTGTTTTATTTTCTACTTCCGCACGAACATAGCTTTGAGTAAGCTCCCTGTTCTGACTCAGGACTTTCAGTTATGTTTGCAAAATCAACCAGAAGAAAGAGTAGTCCTGGCAATCTATTGCTGATGTGTTCGATCTTTCGAAATCAGAATCTTTTGTTAATCCCCATTCTCCTCCTTTTCCCGAAATCCTTCTTTGGAACTGCTCTCAAGACTCGTGCATGTGAGATGCCCCTGGAACTTCCCAAGGTAACTGAGTAGCGCTCTGCACGATGTTCATGGCCTTAAAATCATCCAATTGATTGATTTCTTTATTTAGGATCTAGAATTTTCAAATAGAAGTTTCTTTTGAAGTGTGCATACTACGAAAGCAGTCTACCACAAATCAGAACCATGGGGGAAAAAGTAATGGCAGCTACATAGCAAAACTCAAATTAAAACTTTAACAATTCGTTGAAGTTTATGGCATCAAACTTGCCCCAAGTTTGGTGTTCAACCCATTTTGATTCGATACTGGAGAAAATTAAAAGATCCTAGGAGGAAGACCATTTTAGAGCAAAAAATGTTCTGGGGACTGAAAACCGGAGAATTTCCAGAAATGGATTGTGGAGGGCTGACTTACGTGATAAATCAAAGAAACACTGGAATAGTTCTGAAACTGACGCAAATAGAAGGGAGGCATGACGCGAAAAAAGTGATACTACAGCTCAAAAATCTGTAGCCAGCAGATAATTAATCGATGGGCTTAGTTTAAGGATTTGCACAATGGCTGCCACAGCCTTATGAACATAAGGTATTAGAATTTCACAAGTTGGTAATCCTACAAAGGAATGATTATGATTATAGTCTTGGACACAAAGAAACGCAGATCAAACTCCTGTATTGTTTACATGCCTGATAACACTGAAGTTAATAAAAAGGGCATTTTCTATGTTAATAAAAACTACAAAAGCTGAAAAGGTGCATTGCATACTATTATTAGCATTGACTGCTAACGGTAAAAATTGCTGCCTTTCGTAGATTTTAAACAGAATACAATGCCGAAATAAAATTTCTCTTGTGGTATCTTAATTAGGGTACATGAGAAAGGTTGGATGCGATCCAACTTTATGAAAAAGGTGTCCCAAATTTGTATGGAACCGTCGATCAGATGCTCTTCTAGGTAAGAAGTCACCATTACGTTTCGACAGCTTCAGCGAGAAACATATGAAATATGTAAAAAAATAAGTGAATAAAAAAACCCGTCAATATTCCAGGAGGACTTACATCTCTCCTCCAACCAGCAAACGTATGAGTGAATAAACCTTTTAAAGACTATCGGAGACAGTCTTTAAAAGGTTTATAAGTTTTATAACGAGTGGATAACAGCAGCGTGGTACAATTTTAATAGAACCGAAAAAATCCAGAAACCAACCACTTAAGGATTTTGAGTGTGAGGGCTCTGACTAACAAAGCAATAATAGCGAAGAGCTTCAAGAAACATTATGTGCGAACGTTTTATAACAAGTGGATATCAACAGAACGGCACAATTTTACTAGAACTGGAAACTATCCACATATCACTCAATTGTTTTGCTTAAGGATTTTCAGTGTATGCACTCTGATTGATATAACAATAATAATGAAGAGCTTCAAGAAATTCAATGCTTTTGATGGTTTCTGAAGACACGTGGAAAGACAGACTTAACGATGACAAAGACACTGACAATGGTAACATTATGTAAGCTACAGCAGACAGCCGTTCCAACAGCACTGAAAGATTTGAGGCCTTTTGAGTAACAGTGGACAACAACAGGAACAAACGAAATTCAAGTTACAGTGAAGTAGAAATGAAGCTATATTACGATAATTACCGGTAGTTTATCTATGACTATTTTTCATTTGTTATGTTCTTACTGTAACTGCTTCCGTTGTAAATTAAATTACTCCCTTAATTTTGCAGTCTTGATTTTCGGTTGACAAAATACGCGAAAAACTACGGTAGTTAACTTCTTACCGTTGATTTACTCAGGATGAGGTAACATAATAGAAGCCTGTAACAAATGACCAGTTCATCTGAAAACATATTAATTTTTAAAACCCTGAAAATATTAAATTTTTAAGACGTGGTTAAATTAATTTAGACCTGAGTTTTGAATCTGTGGGTCGCGACCCTGGTTGGGGTCACGGGACAAGCAGCAGAAGTCGCCAAAAATTTTAGCAATTTTGATATTTCTGTAACTTATTAAAATAATTTTACCAAATATTTTTACACAATAAATCTGAAATTAGATAAAGATAAAGCAATATAGACAAAGAAAAAACGAAAACATTTCGACGCATTTTTTTATAATAGAAACGTTCATTTTACTTGCTTTGCACATAACGCTGTCAGTTCGTTAAAGGCCCTGCGTATGCAAGATCTGAGTATTTTGATAACACAAGCGCGCTAAGCCGTCTTTGACTTCGCTGTCGTGGTGAGCCTTCTTGCTAGTGTCAGAAGGTCAGCAGCCATTCTAAGCAGATCGTTTTCACGCGTTTGAGTATCTGTTCATTCCGAATACGGTGCTATTGTCCCGATAAAACAACATTCTGCCATCGTTGTTCCGTTCTCTTCATTGTTTAGTTCATTGTAAAGAAGTTTTGGCTACAGAAAGCATGAAATCCGCCAAATTAAAGCAACACCTTAATACAAAGCACACTGCAAGAAATCCAAAGAATACTATGAACGATTTTTGAAATCATTAAATAATAAAAAATTTGGCTTTGAGAACTTTGTTGCCGTGAATAAAAAGTATTTATTTGCGTCTTATGGAGCATCCTATTTAATTGAAAACATTAAAAAGGCCTATTCAATTGGAGAAAATCTAATATTGCCGGCTACGATTAAGATATCCTAAATAGTTCATATCCAAAAGTACGCGGATGAAATTCGTAAAATTCCATTATCCAACGATACTGTTCGATACTATTTTTTGGAAATTATAAAGATCAACATCAGCAGCTAATAAATAGGCTCAAAATGAGTCCTAAGTTTGCAGTCTAGTAGGATGAATTAACTGATATTTCCAGCTTGATTCAATTATTAGTGTATGTTAGGTATATTTTTGAAGAAAATGTTGATGAAGAATTTTTGTTTTGTCGCTCTTTGGATGGGCACACAAGAGAAGAGGACATTTTCGTAAAAGTTAATGAATTTTTTATTGAAGAAAGTTTGCAATGAAACAATTGTGTTAGCATTTGCAAAGACGGTGAAAAAAGCGATGGTCGGTGAAAAAATTGGATTTTTAGCCAAACTTAAGGAAAGTGGTCACGAACATACAACATTTACTCATTCATGATACATCGAGAGGCTCTACTGGCCAAATAATATCAGCGGAGTTAGATGGCGTGCTTCGAGATAGTGTTAAAGTGGTCAACGTTATTAAAAGTCGTGCTCTGAGCAGTCGTTTCAAATCTTTGTAAAGACATACGTTCTGAATACAAAAGCTTATTATTACATGCAGAGGTAAGGTGGCTTTCAAGAAGCCATAGATTAAAAATGTTACTAAAATTTAAAAATTAAATTCTTCTCTTTCTAACCAAACAAAAAATCTGATTTTGCGAATTTATTCCATAATAAGTTGCGGCTACAAATTCTGTGATACTTGAGTGACATATCTGAAAAACTAAATGAGCTAAATTTATCGCTTCAAGGGAAAAATTGCAACATATTCATATTCAAATAAAAAATTGATGCTTTTACTCAGAAAATTACCGTATGGAGGAAGGACTATGGTGGAAAATTCGTTAGAAATGATTGCCACAATAAATGATTTTTTTAAGCGAAAATGATGAAATAGATCATCAAAAAATGAGTTTTTAAAAGTAATAAATGAATATCTTCGGTGTCTTGAGAAAAACTTTGAGAAATATTTCGCTTCAAATTTTAGTGTCGAAGAACTAATATGGATTGTAAAACTAATCAATGTGGAAAGTATTATTCATTTGCCACTAAAATCATAAGAAGAACTTGCCTAGTTATTAAATGATTCGGGATTGAAAACTGATTTTAATACGAAGTCCTTCGAAGATTTTTGGTTAACTGTCGCAAAAGAATGTCCATCGATTTCTGAAACTGCGATAACGTATCTTCTTTTACCTTTTTCTAAAACATACTTGTTTGACATTTTCTTCTTTAACCACCGTAAAACCAAAGTGTCGGTCAAATGAAAAGAATATTGAATAAGTGCTTTGTCCTGCGGTGTCGACTTTTTTGACAAGATTAGATAATATAATTAAAAATAAACAGGGACACCCTTCCCACTGATACTTAATCCTCGCATATGCGTTGTTAGAAGTAAGTGGATTTTCTCAGTAGTGCCCTTCTAAGTGGCTACTCTTAATGGACAGACGATAGTTAATGTTTGAATTTACTTAAGTAATTGAATTTTTTTATTATTGTATTATGCTTTAAAGTTTGTTATTTATTTAAAATTTTCACATTGTTCTACATCTCAAAATAAAAAACTGAAGCTAATGCCTAAAACCTCAATATTATATTGCACTACAAGTGAAGAAACTCACAGTTTTACCGCATGTGTCGGATTTGCGCAATGCTTATTTGCGCAATGCTTGGTTATTATGCGCAATGCTCCCACAAATTCGTAAATATTATGGGGTTCCCCACTCCAAAGCGTTTAAGAAACCCTGATTTAGACAAATATGTGATAAAAAGTTCAACTAAAATAGTTTTAAAATATAAATTTAAAGCAGAAGAAAATGTTTTTTAAATGAAGAAAGACCTACTACACCCAATACTCTTCCCTGTTTATGGTAATTTATGAAAAAAAAATATGGAATTTTTTTTAATTCAGCATTATTAATGTTTAATTTTTTATATTATTAAATTTTTAAGCGAACGATTTAATGATATTTTGGTCAGTTATAACTATATAGTCACTTACATACGCAAAGTATCCATTCTTCTTTACAGCCAACAGCACCCTAGCGGCTGCTGGTCACTTGCAGTTCAACTTGGATGCGCTGGATACTAGTAGTTCGCCCTAGGTGCTAGTCACTGAACTCTGTAATTCTCTGGGTGCGATTCCAGGAGAATGGACTGTCTTCATGCACATTTGTTTTGCTGTTTTTTCCATGTGTAGAGTGAATACTAGTCAGTTTCTCTTAGAAAGTCCTTCAGGAAGGCCTCCCTTTCCTTAGGCAGACAGCCCTCGAGTGCTTTGTTATAATCAAATAAACTAAACGAAACCATTGTTCTGTCATCTTTATTGAAAAACATGATTTCGCAAAAGTAAAAATTGAATTATAGAACTTTTGTAAAAATGCTGACTGTAAATGATAAAAATCACTTAAAAAGCTAAGAAAATCTGACAACATATAGTCAACAAAAAATATTTAAGCACAAATATAAGAAAAAACATGATGTGCTTTATAACGTTTATTGTCTCAAAGTCAAAAGCAAATCTAAGGAAACGATTTTAGCAGTGCACAGGTTTCATTTTATCTCATAATGAAACTCACGTCAAAAAGCAAATGGGGGCATGAAAGAAGGCTTTGTTTGTGTTATTCAGTTACTGCAAAGCACTCAAGGGCTGTCTGTCTAAGGAGAGGGATGCCTTCGAGGAAAACACTCTAAAGCAAACTGGCTGGTGTAACGAACACTGGATCGAACTATCAGTGTTCAACGATTTTACCACTCGGTCGCTGGTGCTCCTAAGGCCATGAAGATAAAATACACGCAAAATAGGCAAGCTTTTCTATAAAAGTTTCTTTGAAGTTAGTATTAAAACCAGAAGAACAGATATTTCAGCTCTAAATTAGACAATAATTTTAATAAATTTCCCATGTACTTACAA